>ML318335.1:0-183943 GCA_005239505.1 Nicotiana paniculata
ATGAATGACGGTTCAACATTGTCAAATAACTCAACCCATTCTCGTGATGAAGACAATGTTCAGTAATAAAGGTAAAGCATTAAGGTGTTTTGATGAGTCAATAAAGCTTAAAGCTTTTTAATGATTTGCTAAGTCTGGCAGGATATGACCAGATAGTGTGTCTTTAGGATTACACGTTTCGGAATCACCTATGTGAGTGTGACGTGTAAGCCGCTTCAAGGGAAATGAAAGTAAGGGCCCATTCTCTAAGCACTCATGAAATCAGGCGGTGTTTATGGATGAAACGAACACAACCGTGAGAACCATAGATGGTTAAGGATTGATTGTGTGACTTATGTCGTCTAGGTATACAACAAAGCTCGACGATTCAAAGATATCAAATCTACCGATTGACCGAATATATCCGATATAAGTTCACTACGGAAAGTTCAAAGGGAAATCTACTTATCTAGATGCAATTAATTCTTGCATGTAAAACACACACACGTCCGTGCATTCCTTTATTTTATAGCCATTCCCCATTCATGTGGGGGATTTTTGGTCTTTAAGCTTAGTGTAGCTTAATTTTAATCTTAGTCTAGCTTAATTTTAAACTTGGTGTAGCTTAAAGAGAGTGAATGGAAAATGATGGGAAAAGAAATGGAGGAAAGTGAAATTTTGAATTAGTGCACTTTGTCCCTCATTGGAAGAAGGAAAGAAAATCTATGTGTATATATAGAGAAGCTCTTCTTCTAGCTCTTAAAGAGTTGAGAAGAAGGCAAGCCTCGCGCCGTCGTCGTCGTCGCTCGCTCGGCTCGGCTTCTGCTTCTGCTTCGGCTTTGGTCAATGATTGATTAATCTTTTTGGACAAAATTCTTTTCAAATTATTTAATTAATTAATGGAAAATTTTCGAATCCGGAATGACCCGCGACCCACGACCCGTCCGGTCGGACCCGTTTTCTTTTCCGGATTATTTTAAATCGTTTTTTATATTTCCCGCAATTTTCATACCTGTTCAAAACAGCTATGGCTGTTCTGAAAGGATTCACACCTGTTCCAACAGTTATGGCTCTTCTGAAAGGTTGCAAAACCTTTTCAAAAATAGTACGAAATTGGCTATAAATATACCTTGAATCCCAGAATTTTTACTTACTAAATTTTCTGATCTTCTTCTTCTTTTTCTGCACAAAATATTCCAGTGTGTTTTACAGCCTTCGACTGGTTCATTGTTCACCGGCGTTTTTGGTACACACACTCCAGTGAGTTAAATCGTTCTATCCTGGGAGGATATATTCCAAAACCTCGGGTACTTGAGGGAAATAATTTCCTTAAGGACACACTCTGTATTCAGTGGGCTCGATTTATTCTTATATTATTTTTTCATAGAAAAGCTAAGGACGCCTGGACTAGCGCGCTCGCGCTCAGCATGCGCTAGTGGTCGCGCTAGTCAGGTTTCTCAATGGCCCTGGTAAATTCCACTAGCGCGGCCTCGCTAATCCCGCGTTAGAGCCCGCGCTAGTGAGGTTTCTCACTGTTTCTGTATTTTCAAAAAAATTATTGTTTTATTTTACGGCAATACAAATTACTAACACTGACAATAAATTATAAATTACTACGACTGCAATGCTTAATGTGACATCTATGTGGTAGGTCTCCATCACATGTTGAAGATTTTTATTTTTTTTGTTTTAATTTTGAAATAAAAGTATTTCATCTCTAATTATTTAATCTTCTTCACAAGGTAATATAGACTACCGTTTAACATATTAGTAAAGCACTCACATCTTGGACTTGAGTTTCTTCTCAAGTATTTACTCGTTATTGAATCCAAGAAAAAAAAAATCAAATTCATACATGAGGGAATGTGAATAAACTAATATGTTGTGTTTCTAACCGTTGTAATTTGCACAATTTCAAATGCGATTGACACAATTCATCAAAACAAAAATTACAGTAAATTCCAATTAACATCCTTAACCTTTTGAGTTTGAAAACAATTTGTCATTCACCTTTTGAATTGTCAGAATTCCCCTTATTTTAGTATACAGCCAAAAATGAACTAGTCGTTGCATACATTTTGAAATATCAAAATATCATATCGCCTATAAACTGAAATGATGTTTGAAATATTTTCAAAATGATTGCCAATGATACATTTTTAAAAAAGTTAAATCTTTGAATATATATGTAAAATAACATGGAGATAGACAAAAATAAAATTGATTAGTTAAAGTAAAGCTCCATAGTAATAATACAAGTAACCAAATGGATCAAACATAATTAAAATATGACACTCTATATAAAAAAGTACCATGGAGCAAATGAGGTTCTGAACATCAAAAACAACAAAAAATGAACAAAGGGAAAAAAGAGCCATGCAGTTTTAGAATTATCAACCCTATAGTTTAGTGGTATCAAAATCAAAATTCCTTTTCTCTTCCCCAATCCCCTATAATTTATATACAGTACTACTAGTATCTAAGTTTTATTTACTTTCTCTGGCCATAATAAAGTGACTTTTTGATTTTTTTATTTTGGTTTGAAATAAGTGTCATTTTACATAACCAAGAAGGAATTAATTTTATTTTTTCAAAATTTGTCAAGGTGACACATATCCTAATGTGTCAAGGTAACAATTAATTAAAGGTAATTTAGTGGATACATCTTTTTCTTCTCTAGAAGTTCATATTTTCTTAAGGGGTGTGCCAAAAGCTAAAAAGTCACTTATTATTAACCTGAGGGAGTATTAAAATATATACTCCATAATTCATAAGTATTATCTGAGGGTCATTTATGGAGGTTTTTAGCTAAAATTGCCCCTTATCTACCGGGGTAGGTTTAGTTTTGTCCTTTAAATTTACCTTTGAACTTCTTTAGTCCCTTAAGTTTGTTAAAGTTGAGAACCTTTGGTCCAACAACAGACTAGGTTAACTCTTGCAGAAAAATAACGTGTTCCGTAAGAAATCATTACAGTGATTTTCCATGGGTGCTGAAGAAGGTGATTCAGACTGTGTATTGAAAAGAACATAATTTTTTTTACCATTTTTTTCTTTAGCTACAATTCATTTAATATAGGAACACACTATGATAAATAGGTTGCTGCAACTCATTATCCAAACTTCAATCTTTACTTAATGAAAATACCAAATAGTAGAATTGATTCACTTACCATTTTTAAACAGTTTAAAATACCTTTTTTTTTACGCATTTTACGTTATTGTATTCACGAATACAGCTCGCGAATACAGTCAAATACAATCGTTGCTTAGCTGGACTCCCCTACTTCACGCCGAGTTTTGCTACTGTATTCCTGAATACAATAGCTTAAATACATCGAATATACTCTATCACAACTGAAAACATAACTATAGGAAGTAATTTAGTAAGTGGCAGCTATAGCTAGCTAATAACCACTAAATAATAGTGGTTTGTGAAAAAATTTCTTTAATGATTCCGTCAATGACTATTGCATTTGACCTTTCATTTTGAAGTCTAAGAGAAAATGAGATTTTTATCCCATCTATCTATATATTATTAAAAGGAGAGAAAAAAGTCCTCTTCTTAAACCAAGTGGCAACCTAGAAAAACGCTACATGACATAAGTCGTTAATAATTAGTTATTGGTTATTATTTTTGAATTTAAATATCTATAAAATAATAAAATAAAATATTTTATAATAAGAAACAAAAATTAAACAAAAGTTGTCCTTCAAATTGGATAGTATTTTCAAGTTTGGAGTTTTTAAATTATTTTAAAATAAAAAACTAAAATTACCATATGATAAAAAATTGCCAATTTAATTTCTTTGTTTTAATAAACTTTGTTTTTTTAAATAAAAATATTATGTATTCTGAAAATATTTTTGAGAATAATAGAATAAAGTAAAAAGATAAAATATATGTGTCTTTGATTATATTATAAAAATAAAGTAGCATACAAAAATTTAAATAAATGCTACTAAAAGTTTCTATTAACAATGAAATAATATTAAATACTGGAAAAATATACAATAAAAATTTTATTAGATTTCTATATAGGTCTTAATAAGTTAATAGAGATTTTATTATTAAATTTCAGATAATATTTAAAATAAAAAAATATTTCAAGAGTATAAAATATATATCTTTTATTATATTATAAAAATAAAGTAGTATACAAATATATTAAACAAAGCAATATTCTATAGAAGTTTCTATTAACAATGTAATAATACTAAATATTGGATAATATAATAAAAAAAAATACAAAACAAAAATTTATTTAATGACTATACAACTTTTTTAATTGTATAGAGATTTTATTCATTAAAATTCAGATAATATTATTGAGAACAATAGGATAAAATTTAAAATATAAAAATAATTCAAAATAATAAAATATAAATCTTTTTATTTTATCACAAAAGAGAGTAGTAGGCATAATTATTAAATAAAGTAATATGCTAATAAATTTTTATATTAAAAATGCAATTATATTAAATATTAGATAATATTGTAACAACAAATTTTCGCATCGGGAAAAATAAATAATGAGGACTAGAAAATTGCGTAACAAATGTAGTATTTGATTTCGATAAGAAATGAGTGTTATAATCTCTATGGTATTCCTCTGATTCTTCAAGAATGTAAAGTGTCTTGATGAGTTTGACTTTGATTCTGATTCAAGGGCTTGTAAAGCTTGATCTTGAATCTCCTTCTTGAACTTGGATTTGGATTTAATCACGAACAAGTAACTTGATCATGAACGCCTTGGTATTTGATTTGCCTTCGTTCTTGATCTTGACTTGAACTTGAACTTGTAGCTTGAGTGCTTGAGCTTGTAGCTTGTAGAGAAATCTGCGGTGTTTGATCCACGAGCTCTCTGCTTGCTTCTTGTTATAACTTCTGGTGTCTTCTAGCTTTATGAAGACCTCTATTATAGTTGTAAGGAGTGGTGTGGCTCAGCGATTTGATTGGTCCATTTGAACTGACCAATACCATCCAGACACTTGGCATGATTTAATTGGCTCATTTATTTGTCTTGGATTGCCACATCACTTGACACATGACATGATTTCATTGTCTCATTTATTTGTCTTAGGTTGTCACGTCACTTGGCATATGTCTTGATTTTATTGGCTTGTTCTTTTGACTTGGATTGCCACATCACTTGACACGTGGCATGAGCCTGGGCTATAAGATGGGCTAATAACCATTTGAACCTTGGGCTAATAAAGTGGGCTTATTATTTAATTTGTAGTCCAGTTAAATGGACTAGCCCAACACATGTATAATTAACCCAATTTATTAGCCACAATCTTTATTTGGAATAATATCTTAAATTTAATATGGTCCAAATTATTTTATGGATTTAAATCCGATAAAATTTAAATGCTTACAAATGCCCCCTACTTCAAAATTTGTCTGAGTGTAACTTGTTACCCCTCAAAGACAAAGCTTGAAGTAATACAAAAGAAAAAAAATTCGATCGTATTCTTGTAATTGCTTCGTTCATGTAGTCCAATTTGATGGGGCAGAGTGCCTAATTGATAATAGACCCAAATGTTTGTCAAGATTAAATCATCAATTAAAATCCATACATATCACATATCTAATGGCCCCACGTGAAAGAACTTATTACTTTGACATCAACCACTTGTTGTGCTTATCTTCTAAAAAGACTAAGGAACAGAAGCTAAACTTATTGTATTACTAACCAAGCTTCACGTAATCTGCCGCTAATGTCTCATTCCACCAACATTCGAATTTGAATGGGCCCGTGCGGATAGATTCCAAAATTTTCGAGTTACAATCAGACTATAATTCTTTTTACCTCATCTAATTTTGAATGCGCACAAAGTTAATATTAGACTAGGAGTCAACCACTGTCATCTTATACTATAAAAAGAGGCCTTCCATGTGTGATTGGCTAACAACAATTAGTGAATAACCATTGATCCAAGAAGTGTTCTCCTAAGGTAACATTTTTTTTGTTCTTTTATGCAGAAAGTCACAGACGTCCCTTCCAGATTATTTGTTCTTTTCACCACCTTAAAATTGGTCAAAGAAAGGTGCAAGGTTATACAATAGTTTACTTTTTTGCTATGCAATATCAAATAGTAAATGGCAACTTCTCTTTTCTAAAAGTTTACTTATAGAATTAATATTGTATTGTCTTTTCCGTGCCAATTTTTTACTTTATGTCATATTTTACATCATCTACCATGATATTTTTTTGTACTATTTACTTTTCCATATGTCATTTTCAATACATCAAGTACAATGTCCCTTTTTTTTTTGGTACTATTCACTTTTTACGTGAAGTTATTCTTGAGTCCCCAAGCAACTCTAGTAATTGGTGCATCTAAAATTTAGAATTTCCCATTTAATATTATCATTTCTTGGTCATTCCATAGAGATGTGACTAGCAATCATTGCAATGAAGATTAGCTTAATGTGATCTTTAAATGCACTTATATATAGTACTGAAATCTACAAGAATTTGAATGGGTAGAGCTTACATTAGCCATCCATTAAGTGAAATCAAATAGTGACTTCAATTTCACTATTTTTTTTAGGCAAAGGCGATTACACCGTCTACGCTAAAATTTTACTTTATCTGAGGCGAATACCATTACACCGTCTAAGCCAAAGATTTTAATTTATTTTATCTGAGGCAAAGACCATTACACCGCCTGAGCCAAAGATCTATTTTGTCTAAAGTGAAGACCATTATACCGTCTTAGCTAAAGACTTTATTTTTATTTGAAGCGAAGACTATTACACCGTCTAAGCTAATGACTTCATCTTGTTTGAAGATTTAACTTCATTTTATCTGAGGCATAGAACATTACACTGTCTAAGCAAAAGACTTCACTGTATTTGAAAACTTGACTTTCTTTATCTATGGCAAAGACCATTATACCGTCCAAGCCAAAGACTTTGCTTTTTCCATGCTTGGTAGGATAGTCTTGAGATATGATACATTATATTATGAATTTAAGGCCATGAATATCACATTTCTAAGCTAAGTGCTAATAAACACTTCTCTTTTTTTGCAGTTTAAACATGGTTTACTTCAAAAACTCAAGAATTTCTTCCTCTAATTCGCAATGCCTTATTATTTCAGACCACAAGGGAAGCAAGGTGGAGACAAGGTTACCAGTTGACAGATCACTGATCGGAAAATATGCTGCAACTTCATGGGTACCTATGAGGGACCTACCTTATCTGGCAGACTAGACACTTGAATACAATAGTCGTGCTCCCAAGACATGGATGATTTGCACCACTAATCATCATGCTTGAAATGTCGCGAGTACCCTACCATGTATGGGGCGTCGAATTATTAACAAGGAAACTTATTGGGGAAATGATTTGTCATTCGGTGGTGAATTTCATTACGTTCCTGGTTACTGGGAATGGGCAGAAGGCGTCTTAAGTAGGTGTCGCCTGACTTTGGAGAGTGCAAGAATTTATGACGCCGTATATGCTTCACTCTTCACATATGACCGTAATTCAAATATTATGCACATTTTCTGTGAGGATGGTGCCCTATTACAAATACATTGATTAACTCTACTGGAGAACTATCCATATCACTTTGGGATTTGTATAAGATCGGTGGTCTGCCTATAAAAGGATCTATTTACGTTGAAGTTGTGCCAAATGTCGAAGAGCTTACAGGAACGTACGACAAGGGGAGAAAGTTTCTTCCCCAAACTTGTGAGCATTTGTTTGATGCCTTCCATCGGCTCCGAGAGGGAGGTAGAAACGATCCAAAGGTTTCTGCAAAAAAATGGGTAGAGTTTCGGTGCAAAAAGACAATGAAGTATACTTACCCTCCTTTAAGGAAAGAAAAGAAGTCTGCTCGTTTGAAATAGACGCACAATCCTACCGAGGTAATAGAGGAAGAAGTTAATTGGTCGACTGTTGAAGAATCTTTATTCCATAAGCTAGGAGTTATGAGTGACAAGAAATACGAGACATACTTGACTGCTTTTCTATCTTGTTGGTTATGTATTTTTATGCTCCCTTCAAAAGACGGTGACTTCATTCGTCCTGGGACTTTTAAGATCGCGTGTCATCTTGCTTGTAAACGAAGAGTCAGTCTTGCAGTCCCGGTCTTAGCCAAAATATATAAGGGTTTGAATGAGATTTCAAAGTGCTCGTTGCTTGGTCCTCCTCAAACTTGCTTTCCAGCTCATTATGTGTATGGTTGGTTAGCCCATTACTTTAAGACTCATTTTCCGTATGCAAAGGGGCCAGCAGTTCCTCTCATGGCCACATGTTTTGGTGAAGGTGCTGCTAGATATTTTGGGAAAGAGGAAGCAAGGAAGCGTATTCATAATGGAGAAAATATCATTTGGACTTCGACAATGCCCCACAGATCTGATCTGTACCACTACTATGACGATGGTAAGGCAGATGAGTTCGAGTTAAATTTCTTTATGAGTATTCGCTCGAATTATCTTCCTTTGAGGAATGAAGTCAACTTTATTGTTTAACCTTACGGTCCTCATCGATTTAGCCGCCAATTTGGTTTTATCAAGACACCCATGGTCGCTTGGAGCAAGGTTTTTGTGAGGCCTCACTAGAAGAAGTGTTAAGACTTGCACGAATTTATGTGTTGACTAGATCTAAGTCAAGGGCATTATTCCCTCCTTTTGGGTCCAACATGAAGAAATTTACGTCGTCTAACTATAGATCTTGGTGGGCAAGGTCGCATGGAAGCCTTCTTGAAGACCACTTACAATTTTTGATGAATACTGTTGAGCCAATCACAAATACCCCTCTAGACCGCAACGAGGATGTTTTGGTGATTGATAAGCTTCCTGATTAAAGTCTAAAGTAGTTGAGATATGCGCAGGCAACGGACCCATGCTACACAAAGAAGTTCAAAGAGAAGAGATCCATACTCCAGTTGACCAAAAGTCTCATTCCATTTGATGTAGTCGTTGATGCCTCTAACAAGCGCCTATCCTAACATGAGAGTGATGCAGCAAAGGAGATCAATGTTGGAAAAAGAAAAGGCCAAACCCAGAAGTAGTTGTAGAGGTCCAAAGCGTTGATAGCCATTCAAGAACACTAACATCTCAGAACGAGCAGGTAAAAGAAAACATAAACTCTTCATTTTTGTTAGCCATGGCCAAATGACTTTTGCTGAAGTATTCTTACATTTTTTTTAAAATATATTTTTGCAGGCTAATAACATTGGAGCGTCGCAACGAGCAAGGCCACAAGATAGCGGTGAGTCTGTAGCAGGCCCGAACACGCAGAAATCATCTTCCAAGGCTAAAGGATATCAAGAGGCAACTTCTATTTCTCAAGATGAAATTAGGGCAAAGTTGGGCTCTGATTTGCGTGAATGACCAACAATTGCAGCTTCTATTTTTGATGGAAAGAAGGTTATCTTGGATATTCGAAAGGAATTTATCTTGAAGATTTGGACTTCGATTCAGCGTAAGCTGAAAGGTAGCATGCAGACAATGTCTCAGAGCTTCAGTAAAATACTAAAGTGATCCTTGAGGCAATGGATGGGGATGATGTGGATATTTCCCTTTTGAGAAACCTATTAAAGTCCCCTTTTGAGCTTGTTGCTTCATATAATAAGACACGATCGGCTTTATCTGAGAAGGTTGAAGAGACTGCGATATTCGATGTTGAGGTACACCTTACAAATGCCATGATTGAATAAGAAGAGAAGGTTAGAGAAGTGTCGTCTATCCGTCAGTCCTTAGTTACAGTGAAAGAGAAGATAGAGAAGCTCCGCGAAAAAGAGAAGAACTTAGAAGCCTTTTTAGAAGTTGCTGAGAAAGAAGTTGAAGAAGCCAAGTTAGGAGCCTCAACTACTAGAAAGGAGTATGACGCATGATGCGCTGCCTTGTTGACTGCTGACGACTTAGCTGATTTGGAGAAGAATAAGAAATACTTGGAAGCTACGCTCAAAGATTTGGCCAACTACAAGTTGTGCTTAGATTAGGCTATAAACACTGCTTTATTTGTGTTTTTTTTTCTTTCCTTCTTGCATTTGATTGTTTAGTAGATGTTCTCATCAGCAATAAAACTTCTTTTGCTTCACTTTATATTGCACGTTCTCATTAATGTTCACATTTGTTCTTGATTTATTTTTCAAGTGCTTTATGGATTTGAAGATTTGACATGCTTGTAGACTTTAACTTTAAGAACTAGCTGGCTTGAACACTTCAAATTGATGATGTAACAGACCTGGAAAAATCAACTTGACTTAAAATCGTAAACTTCAACTTTAACACTTAGCCTCTCATTAAAGAAATTATAATTATTCCATCCAAGACCTCAATTTGACATGGAGAACTTTACCTCCTTTGAGCCATCAAGACAAGACAGAAGGTTCAACGAAAGAAATACATGTACACCTAATTTCCTAGTTTCGATCAAGTGAATTATGTTCCATCATACCTCATTTGAAAAATGCCTTGGGTAATATGTATTTTTCTTTAACTCATACGATTGAACTTAGAATGAAACTCTAAGCTGCCTACGTACCTCGGTGAAGAGGATCAAGTCATTCCGTAGTTCGAAATGGGTGATTTTTTTTCCTGTCCTAACTTTTGCCTAGGCCGCCTCTTTCGAGGTTTTCAACCTAGCGTACTTTCTTTTTTGGATGTCCTAAATTTTTCCTAAGCCACTCTTTCGAGGTTTTCAACCTAGCAGAATTTTTTTTTGGACCATGCATAGTTTATACTCTTGCGGGCCAGGAGTAACATGCAGTTTATGCTCATGCGTTAAGGAGCGTATTTGTTTTCTTCAAGGATAGTATCTTTTCATGAATTTCCCGTTGATGGGGACAATTCGCAAACCTTCTGAGTCAACTATCTCGTAAGCGCCACTTGAGTATACCTTTTGTACGATATATGGTCATCCCACATAGCAGAGAATTTGCCCCCAGATCGACGAGAGGTAATAATAGGACTTTTGACCACAAGAACTTGGTCGCCCACTTGGAAAGATCTAAGGCGTAATCTTTTGTTAAAAGATCGAGACAGGTGAGCTTGATAACATTCAAGGCTTTGTTAAGCTTCTAGCCTCTTTTCATCAAGAGCTTCTAATTCTTCAAGGCGTAACCGAGCATTTTCTTCATCAGTGTGTCCTTCTTGAATGGCAAGCTGCAACGATGGGATTTGACGCTCAAGTGGAAGGACTTCTTCAACTCCATAAACAAGTGAATAAGGAGTCTCTTGCGTTGGTGTGAGATATGTGGTCCTATATTCCCAAAGAGCTTCTTCCATTCTCTCATTCCAATCTCTCTTTGACTTAGAGACAACCTTTTTCAACAAGTTGCAAAGTGTTTTGTTAAATGCTTCAGCAAGTCCGTTGGCAGCAGCATAATACATGGAGGAATTGCGTTGCTTGAAGCCAAAAAGATCACATATTTTATTCATCAACTTGTTATCTAATGGCTTACCATTGTCCATCAATATATACCGCAGAATGCCAAATCGATAGATAATATTGACTCAGATGAAGTTAGCTACATTTTCCTTCTTTACTTCCTTAAGAGAAACAACTTATGCCCACTTCAAAGAGTAATCAGTTGTGGCCAAAATATATAGATGTCCACCAGAAGACTTTGGCAATGGACCAACAACATCTAAAACCCAAGCATCAAATGGCCAAGAGGCAACAATTGGGTGTAATACTTCAGGTGGTTGATGTATGAAGTTAGCATGGAATTGGCAAGCTTTACACCTTCGAGAGTAATCCAAACAATCTTTCACCATGGTTGGCCAATAATACCCCATTATTTTATGTGGAAATGAAGTTTTGGCGCAGATTGATGCGCACCACATACTCCAGAGTGTGCTTCTTGCAAGGCTTCAAGGGATTCATCAGTCCCCAAACAACGTAGGAGCACTCCATCAAATGATCGTCTGTAGAGTGTATTCTTGTAATAAAGAAAATGAGGGGCTCTCCTTCGGATTTCCGTCTTCCTTCGAGGATTTTCTGGCAATATCCCGTAACAAAGATAATTGATTAATGGTTGTCGCCAATCTTCAATTTCAACCTCAAGAAAGGAAGCAAGATGCCCAACTTTGATGTCTTCTTCCTCACAGTCATTTGGTGGAGGAACTACCCATCTTTGGCAAACATCGACTTGTGTCTGATCAAGCAAAGATAATGTAGAAGCTAAGGCTACTAATGCATCAACTCTCTTATTTTCCTTTCTCGGCATGTGTTGAATAGTTACTTCTCCAAGACAACTTACCAATCTTTGAGCATATTTGTGATATGACACCAACTCTGTCTTCTTGACCTCATAGCTACACAAAATCTGATTGATCACTAACTTGGAGTCTCTAAGAACTTGTAGTTGCAATTGTTTGATATCCACAGCCATTTCAAGCCCAAGTATGAGCGTTTGATACTCAACAACATTATTGGAGCACCGTTGTGTCAGAGTGAAGGAATAGGGAAAAACTTCTCCTTGAGAAGTGATAAACACTATTCCAGCGCCAGCACCAGCTCCTTCACGATGTGCAGCACCATCAAAATACATCTTCCAAGGAGGCTGAATTTCTATGACCATCGCATCTTCATCAGGCAATTCATCAGACAACTGCCAATCATCTAGAATCGGATGGTCATCTAGGAAGTCTGCTAATGCTTGTCCTTTTACTGCCTTTTGAGGAACATACACAATTTCAAATTGTTGAAATTGGAGGTACCACCTTGCTAATCGATCACTTAGGATTGGTTTAGACATGACAAACTTGATAGAATTCGCTCTTGAGACGAGTCACACGACGTGGCTTGGAAGTAATGTTTAAGCTTCTGAATAGAGAATACAAGTTCCAAACATAACTTATCAATAGGTGAATACTTGAGCTCATTTGGCGTCATCATCCTGCTCAAGTAATAAAGCGCATTTTCTTTGCCTTCATTGTTTCCTTGAGCCAGAAGAGCTCCTACTGACCTTTCCTGCGCTGAAATGTATAATATTAATGGCTTTCCAGGTATGGGAGCTGCCAGTACTGGAGGTTTTATCAGTTAAGACTTAATGCTTTCAAAAGCATTTCTGCAAGCTTGGTCCCATTCAAAAGGAACCCCTTTCTTCATGAGGCAACTAAATGGTTGGCATCTTCCATCCAGATTTGAAATAAATCTTCTAAAATATGCCAGCTTACCCTGTAAGCTTTTTAATTCATGAATATCCTTAGGCTCGAGCATTTTCAAGATAGCATCCACCTTAGCTTGATCAATTTCGGTACCTCGATATCGAAAAATAAAACCGAGGAACTTCCCAGAAGTAACCCCAAAGGCGCACTTCAACGAATTCATTCTGAGTTGGTATCTCCGAAGTCGTTCAAATACCATCCTCAAATCTTGCAAGTGATCATCATTCTTCCTTGACTTTACCACCAAGTCGTCGACATAACACTCCACATTTTTATGAAGCATGTCATCAAATTTTTTTTGCATGGCACGTTGATATGTAGCACCAACATTATTCAAACCAAAAGACATTACCTTGTAGCAGTATATACCTTTAGGGGTGCGAAAGGCAGTAAGTTCTTCATCCTTCGGTACCATGCAAATTTGATTATATCCAGACGAACCATCCATGAAATATATCGCCTCGTATCCAGTTTTTGCATCAATCATGAGCTCAGAGATAGGAAGAGGAAATTCATCCTCAGGACAAGCATTATTTAGGTCCCTAAAGTCAACACAAACTCGGATTTGGCCATTCTTTTTTCTTACAGGGACGATGCTTGAAATCCATGTAGGATATTTAACTTCACGAACAAAACCAGCCTCAATAAGCTTGTTAATTTTAGTTTCAATCAAGGGAACCAGTTCAGGTCTGAAGCGATGTTATGCTTGCTTTACAGGACGAGCACCTCGTTTGACAGCAAGATGATGAACAACCACTTTGGGGTCTAAACCTGGCATTTCTTTGTAGCTCCAAGCAAATACGTCTTTGAACTCTTTAAGTAGATCAATATATTTTCTCTCTTCATCATCTGTTAGAGAGGCGCTTACATATGTGGGCTTTGGATCTTCAGATACTCCGAGATTGACTTCTTTTAGTGCATCAATCGTTGTCTTCACCCCTTATTCAAGCTCAGGTGATGCATCTTTAGTGTCTTCATCTTCTTGAGGATCACCATCATTGAAAGATATGTGATGACATACATGAATATCAAGGCACTTTTCCTTGATTTTCGTATAAGGTGAAGCATTTTGTTCATCATGAATGGTGATATGATATGATGACCCCACACTTTGTTCATCTTCCTCCTGTTCTTTAGAGTGGACTATAGTATGAGCCTTTTCTTTGAGGATCTCTCCGCACGAAACTACAATTTTGGTCTTTCGCCTTATTCTAGAAGGAATCAGACTTGGGCAGTCTATGTTCAAAATCTCCTTTTTAACGGAGATGGGTGCTCCAATCCTTCTATTACTTCCATGGAGTTTGTTTTCCTTCTTCAGTGGTCCCAACCTATCAAAGACTGAGGTCCTTGGTTTCGTAAGCCGATCAAACACATAAGGCTTATTATTAAGCGTCACAAACACTTCTTTAGCAGTAATGTAGTTACGACTTTCCCTTTTAATGGAGATACAGATGAGTGGGTGTCGTTTGTAACCCAATCCTTTACGTGAGTGCTTCAGTGGGTACCCTTTCTCCATCATCACCCTTTGAGTAGGATCTGAAGCTTCAGGCGGGAGCTTTCCCAACTTGGATGGTTCATTGGGATCATATCCATATTTTGCCAACAATTTGTAGGCGTTTGGGTCAAAGCCTTCATCTGTGCGCTTTGCAGGAAATGCTAGATTTAGAAGCGAATTGTGGTTTGATGATTTGACAAACCCTTTAAGCAACTTCATAGACAACTTAATTGCATCAATTCGCTTGATAAGAAGGGTCAAGTCTTTTAACACATTACCTTGTAGTTCAGAAGAAGGATCTTCAACCTTCCTTGCCTTTGGGACATAGCTAAGAACAGAAGTCACTTTCTTACTTTAAGATGCATCATTCATCTTGCTCCTATCATAAAGCACCTGATCTTTTTCAGCCGTAATTTTTGCCTTACTAGTTGTGATATCAACCTTCTTTGCAATACTTTTGGTCAACATCACATCATCAACCTTGACCTCCTTCGAGACGTAATTCTTTAAGTAGAATCGCATCGGCAAAGTATGATTCAGCCTTGGTAAAGGGTTTATCATCAACGACTATCTTCTTTTTGACCCCATCTTCGCAGTAATTCAAGTGTTGATGGTAGGTGGACGAGACCACTTTGTTTTCGTGTATCCATGGCCTTCCTATCAAGATATTATATGAGGTCTTTGCATCGATCACGTGCATCTATGCATTGGAACGCAAATCTCCCATAGTTATTTCTAATTTGATAGCCCCTATAACTCTTTTCCCCCCTTGATTGAACCCCTGAATCATCAAACGGCTTTCACGTAGTTCATCCATCGGTATGCCTAGCTCTTTGACAGTACGAATTGGGAGAATATTGACGCCAGATCCATCATCAGTTAAAATTCTACTTATTCTCTGCTCACGCAAAAATCCAACCATAAATAGTGGACGATTATGGGGTGTTTCACCAAGCAAAAGATCATCATTAGTAAATGTGATCTTCGTATCACAAGTATCCACTTCTTCACAGAGATGCGCAGTTAATTTTTCGGACAAGGGAGGTGGCAATAATGATGCCTCTTCCTTCTTCGTCTCTTCTTCCTCTACCTTACAACATGAGGCCTCGATATCTTCACAGGAAGCTTGCATGCTTAACTAGCTTGGTAAAAATTCATCCAATGTCATTGGAAGGCGTAGCCTATGATAGCGATTCTCCTCCACTTTTGTTTTCCTCCAATTCTTCTTTATCATTTTCATATTGGGGGTTTTCACCATTTTCCCCCTAGTCAATTGCTTTTTCGGCTCCCTTTGTGAGTTTGTCTTGCAGCGTATCCGCCGAGTCACAAGAATCCAACCTTCATCATCATCTTGACCATCACGTGATTCACTTTCCTCTTGATATATCTCATCCACTATTACTTCATTCATTATAGGGAGAAGCAATGTTTTGCTCACATCGACAGGTTCAAAGTCGCCAAATTTAATCATATTTGGTGATGATGCAATTTGGACGCCATCACATTCATGTACTTCGACAAAATTGCAGAGGACAAAAGGATCAAGCGAACCAAAAATGACAGAGACTTGATTCGAACTTTCTTTCTCATCCTCAAGCAAGATTTTTCCTTTAGCGGCCAAGTCCATGACTTTCTCCTTGAAGATAAAGCACTTTTAAATAGGGTGGCCAATCAATCGATGGTACTTGCAATAATTTGGATCATTAGTCCTTCCAGCTTCGTCTGGGCGCTTCATTTCAGGTAACTCAATGAGTTTCAACTTAAGGAGTTCTTCAAAAATTGCTGCAATATTAGAGTCCAAGAACGGATATTCTTTCGCTTGCATTTCCTTCAGAGTTAATTTTCGGCCAACTTTATCCTGTAAGGACGTTTTCTTCACACTTTGCTTCTTACTCATATTTGTAGCGACCTTTAATGGCGAGGCGTTGATATTCATTGATTCCTTGCTCTCAGATTTTGGCAAAAACTTGCCTACTTTCTTTATTTCTTGTTTATCCTTCACTTTGCGAGGTTCATAAACTGGTGGCCCTTGATTTTCACTTGAAGACATGCTTAACTCCAAATTATGAGCACATGTAGCCAATTATTCATAAGACTTAGGCTTGATACCCTGTAGGATGTAGCGAAGTCCCCAGTGCATTACTTGGATACACATTTCTATTCTAGAAGTTTCACTAAGTCTGTCTTTGCAGTTGAGGCTTGCATTCCTCCATCGATTGATGAAATCAACAACATGTTCATCATTCTACTGATGTGTGTTTGTGAGTTCAACCATGCTTACGGTTCTCCTTGTGCTATAGAAGCGGTTGAGAAATTTATGTTCAATTTGCTCCCAGCTATCGATGAAACCAGCCTCGAGATCAGTGTACCAATCAAAAGCATTTCCTTTTAAGGAACGGACAAACTGCTTGACAAGATAATCTCCATAGGTTCCAGCATTATTACAAGTTTCAACGAAGTGTGCACTGTGTTTCTTTGGATTTCCTTTTCCATCAAATTGTTGAAATTTTGGGGGTTGATAACCTGCAGGCATCTTCAAACTATCAATTCTCGCAATGTATGACTTTGCATATGCGAGAGAAGACTTGGCGGCAACATCATACTTATCTTTGATGTTTCCCATAATGAAGTCTTTCAACTGGTCAATGGGAATAACCCCATCAGATGAAATCTGAAATTCTTTAGGAGTCGTTGTCTGCCTTGTAGACGAATCTCCTTTATCTTGCATCATAGGGAGCTTTCCAGGTGCATGACTTGAATCTCCCTCCATCATGCTTTCAACTCTATCTGTCAGCTTGAAAATTTGATTATCTTGATCTTGCATATGCTTCGTTAACCCTTCAATTGCCTTTGTTAAATTTGCGAGTTGTTCTTCAACAGTTGAAGTGTTAGTCACCATTGCTTGGATAATTGTTGTGGAATGGAGCAGAGCATGGATTTTCTCTTATACCATACTGTGAGTGGAACAACTCACGTGGAGTACTTGGAGCAGATCCAGTGATCAAGAAATCATCGTCATCCTGTGTGATGAGATTCTTAGATCTAGATGGACTAAGTAGAGCCAATATCCTCTCAACGATTTCAACAATGTTCGCTCCTTCTTCCAATTCAGTTGGAGATGATCTTGCCCCCTTTGAGAATCGAAAATCAAAGATAGGAACTGATGCAGACGACATTTGAAATAGTTGTTGTCCCAGCAAGTTTGCCTTGTTCCTAGTGACAAGTCCTACGTTTTCCATAGTAGCATCTAACAAGTTTTCAACATCAGAGGAAAACTTGGAATCTATAGCCTTAGCAGTAGTGAGATTGAAGTTGATCTTCTTAGGAGCCATTTTTGTGTTCTTGAAATTTGGTAATTAAAGAGATGAGAGGTAAAGATTGTCCCACTGGGCGTGCCAGAAATGTGTAACAACAAATTTTCGCGTCGAGAAAAATAAATAATCAGGACTAGAAAATTGCGTAACAAATGTAGTATTTGATTTCGATAAGAAATGAGTGTTACAATCTCTATGGTATTCCTCTGATTTTTCAAGAATGTAAAATATCTTGATGAGTTTGACTTTGATTTTGATTCAAGGGCTTGTAAATCTTGGTCTTGAATCTCCTTCTTGAACTTGGATTTGAATTTGATCACGAACAAGTAACTTGATCATGAACGCCCTTGGTATTTGATTTGCCTTCATTCTTGATCTTGACTTGAAGTTGAACTTGTAGCTTGTAGAGAAATCTGCGGTGTTTGATCCACGAGCTCTCTGCTTGCTTCTTGTTATAACTTCTGGTGCCTTCTAGCTTTATGAAGACCTCTATTTATAGTTGTAAAGAGTGGTGTGGCTCTGCGACTTGATTGGTCCGTTTGAACTGACCAATACCACCCAGACACTTGGCATGATTTAATTGACTCATTTATTTGTCTTGGATTGCCGCATCACTTGACACATGGCATGATTTCATTGGCTCATTTATTTGTCTTGGATTGCCACGTCACTTGGCATGTGTCTTGATTTTATTGGCTTGTTCTTTTGACTTGGATTGCCACATCACTTGACACGTGGCATGAGCTGGGCTATAAGATGGGCTAATAGTAATTTGAACCTTGGGCTAATAATGTGGGCTTATCATTTAATTTGTTGTCCAATTAAATGGACTAGCCCAACACATGTATAATTAACCCAATTTATTAGCCACGATATTTATTTGGACTAATATCTTAAATCTAATATGGTCCAAATTATTTTATGGATTTAAATCCTATAAAATTTAAATGCTTACAAATATAATAAAAAAATATATAACGAAAAAATTATTCTATGACTATATAAGTCCCTTTAATTTAATAGAGATTTTATTTATTAAAATTCAGATAGTATTATTGACAACAACAAAATAAAATTTAAAATAAAAAATATTTCAAGATTAATAATATATATATATATATATATATATCTTATATTACAAAAATAAAGCGTGCAAACAAAAATATTAAACAAAGTAATACGCTAATAATTGTTTTTTATTAACAATGTAAAAATACTAACATTGGATAATAGAACAAAGAAAAATATAGAATAAAAAAGTTATTCAATGACTATATAAGTCTCTTTAATTTAATAATAATTTTATTTTTGAGTATATCACATTGACAAATAAGATGACAATTAAAATTTATCAAAGCAATACGATCTAATTTGTTCAAACAAACCCCATCACAATTTAATTGAATTAATATTTTTTAGTATTGACACTAGTTTAAATTAAAGGTATAGGGGATAATATTTCCCTGTTCAAACTTGAAAAGAGTTCACACTGAATGAGACGCATGAAAGTGTTGTACATTCATATGAAAAAGAGATTCTACATAATCTCTCATTTCTACATATCATATCAGGTGCAAGTTTTTACCAAAATTGAATGGAATCCTCCTTTTCCATTAGTCTCTGTCTATAATCACAGTCACTGTCTTGGTCTCTCTCTCTCACACACACACACTGTATTCTATTCTCTCAATCTTCAGGAGCAAAAGATGGCAGGAGCTGAATGCTGCGAGAACCCACCAACACTGAGCTCAAGTAGCGGAGGTGGGTGTGTGCTAGAACTCGGGGGCCTCAAAACGTACGTTTCTGGTCCTTCCACTTCCAAACTTGCCATCCTTCTCGTCTCCGACGTTTATGGTACGTACCTCCTCCTCCCCTTTTATTTTATTCATCAACTTTGGGCTATAGGATTCTGCTCCATTTGCACTTTCGTTTCTCTTTCTGCCCCTTCTTTCTTTTTCTGGAAAATTACGCGAACATATACATTGTTTTTGTCATTCCTAGCTATACTTTAAATTTTTTTACCATTCGCAGCTATATTTGAATTTTATAGCAAATCCACATATATTACTGAGACAAGAGATCAATTGTTCTGAACTGAAACAAGAGAGCTACAAGCTCTCGTAGCTCAATTGGTTAGAGTGCCCGCTTGATAAGCAGAGGTCTTGAGTTGGATTTTCAATGAGAGCCTTCTATTTTTCTGTATTTCGCCTTGTTTGTATTCGCTGCACCAACAAATATAGTCGATTTGCATGTTTGAATACAAGTGATACAAAAAGTAGCTATAAATGATAATTAGGCAAACTATAGTTACTTATGGTAATTAGGCTCTAAACTGTAGTGCTTTATGAAAATTCCTCTTTTTTATACTACAATTAATATGGTAGTTAAAGTTGACTGCCAATTTGCTTGTAGAAAGAAATACAACAATTAGAGCCTCAGCAACAGGATGTATGGAATGTTTATTATGTTCTTTTACGTTCTTGCATTTTCGTTATTGAAAGTTTCTTTGCGCCGAGAATTGGGTATACAACAAATATTTGTTCTGGATTAACAAGAAAATTTATATGTATATTAGAGATGCAAAAGACCTCTGATTTTCTTGTTTAGTTTATTATACTGAAGGGATGAACTTTTTATTTCGGAAGACGATTTCTTATGGTCTTAATAATTCTTGGCAGGTTATGAAGCACCAAATCTAAGGTACGCACTGCTTCTCAAGTTCAGCCTAGAATAGTCAAAGAGCTTTTAAATTACTATTCTTTCCCACCTCACAATTGTTACTTGCTTATTGTGTAAAATCTCTTGGCTTAATATCTCCCTGGTTTTTATCAAACACCAAATTAAGCAAAAGAGTGCTTAAAAAATTGTTTGACCAACTTTTAAGCTTACTCAAACACCGTTTATATGTCCATTTAACCAAAAAGATTGGTCCTACCAAACAGATGTGGTATTAGTACAGATGGGAGTGAAGAAGCTAAACGTGGGTCCAAATAGAGCGGATGATCCAACTAGTTCGGGATTAAGGGATAGTTGATTGATTGATTCATTCATCTCTCAAATGTATACTCTGAGAATGTTTCTTCTTCTATAGCACTTCCTTTCTGACTTTCAGACGTAGGAATATTCTTTACAACCACAATGCTTCCAGAAAATGGGTCTAACAGCTAGCAATTCTGTGATGTGTTATCATTATATCTTTTTGGTTACATTTCAAGGGAAGAAGTCAGGTCACCATTCTCTGTGTTTGTCCAGTTATTACGTTGCAACAAGTTCCGATTTATATCTTTGGCTGATTCGCAAAATTCAACTGTTTTTATGTAGGAAACTTGCTGACAAAGTTGCAGCTGCAGGATACTATGTGGTAGTTCCTGATTTTCTTTATGGTGATCCTTATAATCCTGAAAATACGGAGAAGCCTTTATCAATCTGGATACAATCACATGGAACAGTATGTGTTCATAATTTGTTGAACTTAGGCTTTCTTTTTTATTAAATAGCCATGGATTTGACTCTAGAGAGTCAAAGGAGGCCATGCCATCGGTATCCTATTTCTCCATTCATTAAGTTGATCATGCTCGGGAATGTTCCATGACATTTGTAGCAACATTCTTGCCACTATGCTATTCATTTTTTATTTGTTAATTCTTTTTAGGATAAAGGATTTGAAGATGCAAAAAAAGTTGTTGCTGCTCTCAAAGATAAAGGTATATCTGCAATTGGGGCTGCAGGATTTTGCTGGGGTGGTAAGTTTTGTACTTTATGGTTTTAGGGTTATTTAACATGTGCTCCTACTAGGATGTAAAGGGTCAATGCTTTTGTGATGGTTGTGAATGTGATCCTGACCTCCAGTTTTCTAACAGCAAAGGTGGTTACTGACCTAGCTAAGTCTGACTACATTCAAGCTGCAGTGCAATTGCATCCATCATTAGTCAAAGTTGATGATATTAAAGGTATGGCTGTTATTACTAAAATCACCTGTGATCAGATTGAGCCATTACTGCTGATTTTATACCAATATGTTGCATATGAACCCATGAACCCATTCCATTTGATGTTCTCAATGTCACTTGGATCCTGGATTTTATATGAATTTGTTGCATATACTATTACTGCAAGGGGCATTGAGATCCAGATTGATGTTTAGTACTCCAAAGACTTCATGTAGCTGGTTGTAGTCATTTACGCCTCAATTCCTTTCTAATATGAACCTTGCTGCTTAATTTATGAATACCCTTGGTTCTAAGCAATTGGTATTAACTGTTGTTTGAATTCTGATGACTACCTTGAACATACATCTTTTTTATCCTGCCCATCAGCTGATGATACATATTACTTGCAGAGGTTAAGGCACCAATAGCTATTTTAGCAGCTGAGATAGATAGAATCTCTCCTCCGGAACTTATTAAGCAGTTTGAGGAGATTTTATCATCAAAACCTGAGGTACATGACATATTTTTTTTAAGGGAACCACCTAGGTTCCAAACTCGAATTCATGGGTGATTTATTTTATTAATACTCAAAAGAGATAGTACAAGTAATGGGGGCTGCGTGTTACCACAGGCGAACCTACTCTATTGGGAGGGGGGGGGGGGGTCACAGGATCCCGTTAACCTCAGATATATATACCCTGCAAAATGTAGATATGTTTTACTAGGCACCCTGATACACAAATGTTAAAATGGGTCAGTGGTCAACGGGGCTCCTTAACTCTCCCCTTAGGTTCAATGATCTGGGTTCGGTTCCTGACTATAGCATGCTGTTTTCTTTACTGTTTTGTAATTGAACAACTTTTCTTTAGCATACCAGATTCCTTTTTTTTTTTTTTTTTTTGGTTTTCCTTTCTCCCTCCACGACAGAAATTAGAAACTAAGTAACTCTTTCTCCAATTCCAAACCCAGCTTCTCTCTCCCTAACTCACACCACATTCCGCTAGGACCGCCATCCACCACCGAAATGTCTTGACAGAAGTTTCGCAGGCGAGACCAAAAGACATTGGTGTCCCCTCCACGCTCTGCCTCTGGGCCTTATCTAACTACTCCTAGTGGGGATAGGACTATAAGAGTTGATTATTAGGATTTTGTCGTCATTTTACATGATGTCATTCTAAAAAGATGATATGGGAAATAATACTATCATGTTTATTCAGGGGATACACTATAACTAGGTAACTAATTTGATGAATCTCCCCGTGTGTTACAAGATTTTAGATTTACCCTTTGCTTTTGCTTTTGCTTGCTTGCCTTAATACAGGTGGACAGCTTTGTCAAAATATTTCCTAGTGTTAAGCATGGGTGGACAGTAAGATACAATGTTGAAGACAAAGAGGCTGTGCAGAGTGCTGAAGAAGCCCATCGGCACATGTTAGATTGGTTTACCAAGTATGTCAAGTGAGTGCAAAGGTACCTGCTGGCAGTCACAGACTCGCAATTTCCAGTTAAAAAGTCTTAAAGTCTTTAAGTCTTTCATGAGAAAAATGAGGTTGCTAAATATTGATAAACCCCGTATTGTACCTCTTGTTTGTTGCGAAGTTATCTTGCTATGATCATCTGAAGTGTACTGTTGCTGTTATTATCTCATACTATTATTATGCCTGAGAATGATTTTAGTAACTTGTGTTGTCCAACGCTTCTCTTTTGATTACTTTCAACACTGCAATATGCTTTCACATCTGACACACTGGTTTCGGCACCTGTCTTGTAGAAGCCATAAGTGATGAACATAGAAGCGGAATAAATAGGCAGAGATCACAATTGCTCTACAAAGCTTATTCCAGGATTTATCAGTGAATCTGGCCGTTAATATTTTCTTGTATGTGTGATCTATGGGAAGTAATCACTATTCTTAGCGAAAGAAACCTGCATATGCACCAGCCATGGGTGCATTAATATGATAATGATGTATTAAAAGAATTTGAGGTAGACCTAAAATCGGGAAAGTTGTTCTAAAAGACCTATAATCTCTCAATATGTACAGAACTAAGAACAAATTACAGTAAAGGAAAAGACATATATGTGAAGACAAAGTAATTGAGATAAATGTTTAGTTTGTAGTTACATTTGGTTCGATATTTGTTAGAAGTATTTCTAGAGTATAGTCAATTTTCTAACTAATTTAGGATTGGACATGATTAGTTTATTCTGTGATTTGTAGAGAAAACCTGGAGGAAATCAAAATTTAAGTAAGTTTTCCATCTGGTTGAGTTAATCTCTAATATAAAGGCATTGCATCAGGTACAGTCAGAATGGAAGTGGATATAGCAGTCTATGAGGTCCCCATTCGTTGAGCTGACTTGACTATAACTAATCGATGATACAGGTAAACAGAGAGTGAACTTGCAGTTTGCTTCATCAGTAATTCCATACACAGCTTTGGCGTAGTCTGCTTTAGAACGAGACATGATGTCCGGTTTAGATGTTTAGGACAATGCACTACGTTCAACAAGTTATTGGACGTGTAATTGCCAACTTGATGATTGGCCTTAATATGATTCTTAAGCTGGGTGTATAAACATTCATGGTCTGGGTGTATAACCTAGACAAAACATTCATAAATTTGTCCATCAGTTATAAATAGTCAGGAACAAGCAAAAGGTCATTTATCTTGACTATAACTTAATGAATTTCAACTGCAAGTGCATTGCTTAGAATATCTCAGGTACTAGTTCTCCATCAGAAAATCAGTGTAATGGAGAACCAAGTTTCAATTTATCAGCAGTTAACATTGCACTGCTGGGGTCTTTGTAGTCCAAAATTATCAAACCATCATTAAAAATTGAGTTTAGTTTCAATACACTAATAGTTAAAAGAATCTTTACCATGTAACTGTCCTTAATGGCAATCTGCTATAACAGGTCCATAGTGTAGATTTCTTAACATTGTTGCTAAGAGGATCTTTAGAAGTTAGTGATAAAAAATCATTGGGACGAAAATAAAACGTGATCAAAGTATGGAACCAATTTGGTACAACTCCCAGTCTCATATAGTGTTGCAATTGCGAGGATTTTCATTGTTGAGGTAACTGGTGTAGTCATTCATCCCTGACATGGGCAAAGTCGGAGGATGGAAACCATACTCGGGTGGAAACATGAGCGGACGATAACTAGCTTCTCCGCCATATAGTCCTTGGTAAAGATTTGGCAGCTGCCAAAACGTAGAAGATGCTTTCTCTCTTGCTTCTTTAGTTATGCGGTCTTGAATGGATCCAGATCTTCTGTGTAGTCTGCAATAACGATCTCTGCAAATTGCTTCATCAACCCCTTTAGGGGGCTCATAAGCTTCAGGTTTATGATCCTTCTTAGCGTCTTTTCTCAATATAAATGTTTCAGATTCTTGATTCTTTTTCTGCTGTCCAACTTTACCCTTGCCTTTGTCCTTGTAGGTATCAGAAGATTCATTAGAATCATCGCGACACGAAGAATCTGGATTCTTTTTCTTCTGTCCAACTTTCCTCTTGCCTTTGTCCTTGTAGGGATCAGGAGCTGCTGCATTTTGTTGATCAGGAGCACTAGTATGTACTTCTTCAACAAGAGGGGGATGCTTGTTGTAAGATATGACTTCTGCTGCTTTCTTTCTCAATTTGTTGTTGATGCTATTCGTGACAAGAAAAGGATCAAATCTTCCTTTAATGGTAGCCATCTTTGTTTTTGGATCAAACATAACATCAAATACACCTAGTATAAGATCCAACATTAAACTTCATTTGTTATAAATGGTCTTATAAAAGGTGTAACCAAAGCATTCATGCTCAGACAGATTTCATCAATATTGTAGAACAATAACGGGACTCATAAGAAAATAAACACAGATATAAATTTTTGTCATTTTACATGATGAGACCATGCGGAATGCTTTGTGCACCGGGCTTCCCTATGTGTGGATGCATGTATACACTCATAATACTGGAATTATATACACATTTGTTAAAGTCACAATATTATTGTTAATTTATAGTATGATTCTCTCTTTTTAACCTTTTTGGTAAAATTACAAATAGATTTCTCGTGCAATAAGGCCGTTTAATAATAAGGTCTATTTGACATGAAGATTGATAAATGAAAGAAAAAGGAAAAACAAACTTAAACAATAGGAGAATTATTACCTTCGACTTTTGTTAACACTTTCTTCAACTTCTTTTGACACCCTTTGCAACAGCAGACATCAATTTTTAACACACAAACCTGCAGTTTTAAAGTGCATCCATGGTAAACACTTTCATTGTTCACATAATATACAATTAAATATATAAAAGATTACTACTTGTAAGATGAAAAGAGGTATCAAAGTGGTAAAGATTGGAAAGGAACAAGTGTATACCCGATCCTCAGGACTCTGTTCCATCAATACAACTTGATTCCAACCACCAAATTAAAAAACAAACACAAGAAACTTAAGCAAAAGTTGTATATAAAATACACAGTGAGGAGTTCAAAGAGAGATGAATCTAGGATTTTAACTCAACGAGTACGGCTACTACTATTATCTAATCTTTTCTGAGAATGATATTTCGCATAAATATATATTAACTAAATAACTGCATATATATATTATTCAAGCACGAAGCAGTGACTTCGAAATGGAATGGACAATCTAAAACAAAAGGGGTTAAATATTTTGCAATGCAAAACTGGGATTTGAGAGTATCTAAACAAGTAAAATGGTGTCACAATGGAAAATATACCGAATTTATACATAAAGATTCTGATTATGGAAAGTAGCAGCATTTTATGGTAGGAAGCAAAAATAATGCTTAACCTATGGTCGAATATTAATTAACATAAGATTTTGGCAGAAACTAAATCTTCCATCAGGTGGTGCTAATATTTTGTGGTTTAAAGTAGTTACTGAGGGAAAGTAAATATTGTACATACTTGGGATCAATGTTTCTGATAATTCTTACACAGATAGTTAAAAAATATTTATAGAAACGAATCTGATAGAGAATAAATAGAGTATCTGGTAAAAGTAAAAACTTATATGTTTTTGTTTAGCATGATGTACACAATGTAATATCGTGATTAGAGGTACAAATCTAAAACAGCTTAATATATATGGTAATGTAATTTGACCTAGCTATTACTACTAATTAGCAGAAGGAAAGAAGCTTCTTCTCAAAGTTTTAAGTTTTTACCTTTTGCCACAACCAAGAATAATAAGTGAATGTTAATCTCCGATGTTTGAGCATTGCAACACCGATTACCCTATGTTATTTCATGTTTAATATTTACAAAAGCATTACTTAATAAACTTTGAAGATTTATACGGTTATTTTTCTAATGTTTATTAAGTGCTCGATGTTGAATACGTTCAAGCCTTATTTCATGTAATGTCACTAAAAAGAATGTTACTTTCAGAATTTAAATACGTATTATTATCACAAAAATATAATTCTATTTCTAACTCTATGTTCTTTGCTAATCTTCAAATATATAGTCTAAACCAAAATTATTGATTCTAAACCCGTAAAATAGGAGCAAAACATTTTGTATTATTAATGCCTTCACATAACTTTAGTTGGTATTATGTTATCTAGTCTCTAGGACAGCAAAACTTGCATTGTAGTGTGAGGAGAAAATAATCTCCACGAGCATTTGAATAGAAGATGAGATGATGATCCTCCAAAATGTCATATTTTACTTCTCCTGAAGATAGACATATATAACTAGAACATTTGTATGGTCCAAAACAAGGAATTTTCCCTGAAAAAAGTGGCACTACGGAAGGATGCAACTTTCTTAATTTTGTCAAAAATGTCTTAGGGTCAACATTCATATCCACTGTTTTCACATCATTAGTTGCACGTGTCATGACAGCTGCATACTACACAAGGAAACTACTACATGCAACATGCATCTAGAAACATCAGTATATGCCGATTCATCCAATTGAAAATGTGAAAATGGACGTATTTCAAAGTCCAGATTTCAGCCACCCCGAGCTTCTCTCCTTGTAGCATCATGAAGTAGTTCTATGTCAACTCCATCCGGAGGTAACTGCACATATCTCACCACCGATCCTCTGATGAAGCAATTCCTGACTGATTTCTATTACAATCAAAAACAGTTTTAGAAATGAAATGAGTACCAAAACACTAAAAGAAGAAAATACTAGGGACAAAAGAAAAGAGGTATGTATGTTTAAGCGAAGGAAGAGTGAAAAAACTAGACATACTAGGCCAGTAACTATGAGCAACCTACTTCTAGTAGAGATCCCTTTTCACTTTGGAGTAGTTTCAGTTTTTCATCCATACTCAATAAATACATACCCTTGCACACTTGAGGAAAACCTGATGTCAATACGAAAATGTTCATACCAGTGGTTTGGAGTGCGAGGCGACAAAAAGCAAGGGCCTGATTCACTGAGGCGAGAAGCGACGCGCTCGCTTTTTTGAAGTGAAGCGCCAATTAATATATATATATATATATATATATATATATAACCAAAAACTCAATAGCAATAACATATTAGCAAATATTTCAATTCAAAAACTAAAAGTAGATAGTAGATACTAAAAGTCTAGAACAAGATAGTCGATAATTCATCAATTTAACACTAAAAGTCTAAAACTGAAAAGAAAAAAAATGAAAATCAGAGGAGAAAATAGAGAAAACAGCGGAAGAAAGAAGATCAGAAAGGTGAGAAAACAGAGGAGAAAGAAATGAAAGAAAGATCAGTTGCTGCCGGAAAGAACAAAGAAAAAGAAGAAAAAGAAGAAGAAGAACAACGAAGAAGAAGAAGAGGAACAAAGAAGAGACACTTGTTTTTTTTCTTTCTAAAATGACGCTTCTGTCACATTGTAGCCTCCTTGCCCCACTGACGCTCCTCGCCACTTTTCTAATTTCGCCACGCCTCAGCTGAAAATAGCAATGGGCTTCTGCTTCGTGTCACCTCATGCTATTAGCGCTGAGGAGAGCGCTATTTACAATACCGGTTCATACCTTAAAAATTGCGGGAAATAACATTTTACATAATAGGAATAAAACATATAAGAAACTGACGACTGGGAAAGGTTGATAGCTACAGGGCTTTCCATATAAATAGAAAAGAGACCATCATCTTTACAGTGGCGAAATAATCTTTCTTTTTATAACTATACATCCAATCTATAGGATTAATCAAGCTGCAGCTCTACCGAGATCTCCTTCCTACTCTACGTGGAATGGGCCAAAAGACATATGTTTTCTTCAATTCAGATGAGGGCGAGTTGGATAAGTGAATGAAAAAAAAACGATTCACAAGGCGAAACATGAGGGAACCCAACCTAGCGGGAAAAGTGCAGCAGGGTCAGAGGGGAACGGCGAAGTTTGCCCCCGGCAGGCCTAGGTTAGGAGGGTGAAGCATCTACCATTCCCCCCATTGCTATCCCTAGCACCATCTAGGATATTCATAATTCGTGGTCCAATTCTGATTGTTGATTCCGGTTCCAATTTCGTGCACCTAGTCATATTTTATGGGCCTACAGAGATAGTTGCTTCCAGTTCCAACTTTTGTATCTAGAAAACATGATGCAAAAGTAATTCCGAGCCAGAGACTAAAATTTGCCACATTGAAAATTAACACTACCACCAGGGGCGGATATATGTAGAGGAGAGAGGGTGGTACGCCACCGGGTCGCTCAAGTAAAAATTCATATATACTCCCTCTATTTCAATTTAGATGACACACTTTCCTTATTAGTTAGTTTAAAAAAGAATGACACATTTCTACAATTGGAAATAATTCAACTTTAAACTCTTCATTTTACCATTTTACCCTTAATGAGAAGCTTTTATAACCACACAAATGTAATGGCCCCACAAAGCTTCTACCCCTTAAGCTTTTAAGACCACAAGTTTCAAAAGTCTTCTTTTTTTTCTTATACTCTGTGCCGAGTCAAACTACCTCAACTAAATTGAAACGGAGGGAGTACACTGGTATTTTCACGTAAAAAGCATTCATAATTAGAGTGTGGCACCCTCAGTCACATAGTGAAGTTAGGTACCATGGTCCAAGTTTCTCTTACCAAGGCGCAAGGCCCAAGATTGATACTTGCCTCACTCATCTTATCAATTCAATTTTACTGTTCCTCTCCACCTCGCTTGTTCCCTTTTTTCATTTTCTTTCTTTTATGTTCATCTTTGTATTTCCTCTCTTTGTACAACCCTTTTTTAATCTAGTTAATGTTACTTTTTTTTCTTCATGATTTCAAGTAAAGGACCAAACATTTTCAGTTTGGTTATCACATGTTACGTGGTAAGTTTACATAAAATAGTGGCACCCGTAGCTATCAAACCTGATTACCACATATGCTTTGGTTCCAAATTGGTGAGACATCAAGGCACCAACGAGACAACAAATTCAATTTGTTAAAGCCATAGAAGATCTTCAACCCAAGGAAAAAAGAAGAAGAAGAAGAAGACGATGACTCGAAACGAAACAACACAAGGTCATTTATTTGGAGAGGCCATCATATTTCACCCAACCACAGGCAATATCATTGTGGTTATATATAGAGCATAAGGTTCACCATTCTATTGACTTCTATGCGGCTACCAGGTTGAGTAAGACAGAAAATTCTTTAGTTAAGGTTTTCCCAGCACAACAATAGTTACAGTGATATTGGATTCTTGTACTTACAAGCTCTTAGCCTTGGAATAATTCTTAGTGTCCAAATGTTCAAAGAATGTAAAGCTAGACGTCTTCAACTAACATAAGTAGTTACATTAAACAGAAAGGTGAAAAGATCATAGCATAGTTATAGCAAATATTAACAAACACTAGGCCTTAGCAGGACAGAGCCACCAAACAATCATAGTCATAGTGATCGATGAAGCTCATAACCATAGACTAAAACTACAAAAAGAATCTAATATCTTTGTGAACCTCAGTGACCAGAATTTTAGACACACAGAGAAGTTAATACTTCAAATTGACCTTCTTCACATGACATCAGTACTTCAAATTGGCCCCTCCTTAATTCAAATATCCAACCAACAGTAAATAGTTCTAGCAAAACTATCCGGGTTCACAACTAAAGACTACTATGGAGGAGAAAAATATCATGTCCTCCTAGTGCATAACAAAACCAAAAGGAACCAATTCACAAGTTCTTCAATTGAGAGAGTGAGAGAGAGCCAATCAGAGGTTCTCAACCAATCGTACACACACAAAGAGAGAAGGTGAAAGAAAGAACAAAATGAAATGCATGGCCACTTATTCCACAGATGAAATCGATGATATCTAACAAGAAGAACTAAGATGGAAGAACACAACATAGCTCATAAATAAAATGAACCCTAAATGTTAATTGTCCCACCCAACCCACACGATTGGAGGAGAACAAGGAATAATTACCATGTGGGGGTACTTGTCCTCGTCAACAACCTTCGTGTTTTCAAGCTTAATGTTCAGATACTGATCAACTGAATGTAGTGTTCCTCGGATAGCCAAGTCATTCTTCAGTTCCACTGTCACTTCTCTGCCTACCAGATCCTTGAAATATGAGAAAAACAACTGGAAAACAGAGTGGGTCAGAGGCAAAACCCAGCCAGAATATAGACCAAATAAATATATGAGAAAAAACCTCAAATAAGAATTGATTCCAATAAGGTAAATAACTTTCCACTGTAGAACAATTGGAGAAAACAAAGCAAACACCAAGTATATACAGCACTAAGAAAAGAGAGATCAGGAAAAAAATAATACCATTTTCCTCTCCCAGGAATATCACTGTGCTCTCTCTGTCCTTGACAACTCTCTGCTTCAACAAAATTGAACAATTTCAGACCCTTTTTATAACAAAGTACAAAGAAGAACCATGAGGTCTCAAGTCCAAGTTCCAGTCAAGGCAAAACACACTAGGTGACTTCTTCCCACCCGTCTAAAACTAGGTATGCAGAGTTATCCAGTACCTATATTAGTGCAAGGTAGCAGGTACACAAAGGAATAGTCGAGGTGCGTGTAAGTTGGCCGGGACATCACCTTCAATAAAAAACCCAGCACAACACCACCTAGTTTTTGAATTCTGTGAAGATTCATTATTCGCTGAGGATTGATAAATTGACTAGTTTTGATCTGAACGGACAACCTACTCTACAACCGCCCCTTTTATCCAAGCTTGGAACTAGCAGTATGAGCTAAAATAAGATGCTGAGCTCAGACAAACAGATTTCTTGCTTATAAAGTATATAGTATAAACGGAAAATTTCTAATTGCTACATATGTTAAAAAGTCAGTGCAATAGCACACCAAACAAACCTCAATGGCCCGTTTGTTTAGACTGTATTAGATATAATCGGGATGTTATTCAATTATTGGTTAGGAATTAGAATCAGTTGTAAATCTTGACCTCCAATAATCCCAAATGCTGAATAGTAACAATAATAAAAAATAAAAAGAAAATAGCAACCTTTACGGTCTTATATATTCTCCTAATAATCAAAATATTCACAACTTCAGAGCCATCTATTACATGAGCCTCCAAACAAGAAACATGAGAAATCGAAGTCGACAATTTGTTTAAGCAGCAGAGCAGTACAAAGCATGGGAACAGAATGAGATTTTTTTTTTTTTTGAGTTTACCATTAAAAACAATTATTGTTATTTTATTAAACAATTGGGAAGAGGGAATTAGAGTTTTCCTTTTACAAATACAGAGAGATATAAAGAGGTGAACCTACAACTCGAGTTCGCCGGAGGAAGAGATGTTTGAGAAGCAAGTGGAAATAGGAGGGTAGTTTAGTTGGAAATTCGCGTCAGAATTTGGAGTCTTTTTTTTTTGCTTGAAAACATATAAGCAAATAATGTTAAACTGTCATAAATAAAACAATAAAAAAAGAAATAGTGCCAGAAAAGGTAGAGAAAGAATTATTATTGAGTTGGTATCATTTATAACCTCTTTATTTATAGGAAAAACGTGACTCAGTCATAAAGTAGACCATAAAATAACATTCACCTTAAATACAATTATATTTATAACACTTCCCCTTGAATAGTTTGTTAAAACCTTAACTAAAATAAACTCAATGGGGAAAATTCTAGTGAAGGCAAAAAAGTAAACATATCCAACAACAACGCGCATTAACTCCTCCTGATCAGAACATCAATTTATATCTTTAAGCATTTGCATTCTAATCTTGTGCACCATCTTCGAAATATCATAGGTAGATATTCGATAAGCAAATCAACCATATCAACTTGTATGGATATGTTGCACCTTGAAATTATCATTCTTGATAGATATGTAATGTCTTCATATAATATCGTGAATGACCTTTTCAATATTTCCATAGAGATTCTCGCTATTATATTATCATGATTATAGTTATAGCAAGATACATATGTGCACAAATTGCACTTAGGATGTGGTCAAGAATTGTATATGTTTTAAGCGGTTTAAATCCTTCAAGGATTGGCATATAAGTCATATAAGCTATATGAATGGACTATAGATGCATATCAATTTTTCATGTCATGCCAGACATATAAAATACATGAAAGTGATTGCATACAACATTGACTTTATACTTTCGAGTGTTTGAACTATAGCGCTATCATAGATGTCGTCGATGAACATTTTATATCGATTCCAATCTCATTTTTTGTCATAAAGATATAACATAGATATCTCTTCATTTTTATATTCAGATACCTGAATCTCTCCTGAGATTTTATGAAGTGTTATGCCATGTGATTTTCTAGATCACGTGCCTCCTTGTTATGATCATTTCCTCATCTTCTTTATCAAGAATTTATTTGAAATCGATTTGTCTATTTGCTTTTAGTGTACCATAGACTTTGTCCTTAGACTTATTCTAATAGGAGCATTTGCAGTGAGAATATAGTTATTTCTTTGGGTTAGCAAATGCGTTTGACATGCTTTACAATATATTGCAGATGACTTACTTTTTTTTAATGAACTTCAAGTTCATATTATCTTATTCGAGGATCTAGAGGTACAAATGATAATTTATTCTATGCAACTTTTTTTCTCAATTGTTTATCCTATCTCCCCCTCATGTTAGAAAAACTAACTTGCTTTCTCAACTTGAAAACCCACATTTATGCGTTATGATGTTAATCAAATATACACTGCACGCCAATAATAATAAGATAGAATTATTTGGTTCATGACCGTGAACCACTTGTGAGGAGAGAATGTAATATACTTTCGTATATAATGTATATCAAATTGATACAAATAAATTTGTTCTCATAAGATATAGTTTAGCTATTGAGTGGGGACAATCAATAAATTATTTTGCTAAACTAACTGTGATGTAATCCAACTTATCAAGATGAGTTGTCTTGAATTGGAAATCTGAAAATCAAGCTCTAAATTAAATTATTGAGCAAATTACCTCGCAAAAATCATGTTGCGGGTTAATAATAATCGCACATGTAACCGTCTCATAGATGCATCTTGCGTGGTATACATGGCAGGTGAATGAGCTCATACACCTTTGATATTTTCAGCATTCATGGGATTCAATCCCAATTTTAGTTGGTCTACTAATTAATGAGAGAAAGTAACATAAGAGAATTCGTAAAGAATTTTCTAGTTCTTTGATATTTATCCATGTGAATTCTCTTTTAATTTTGCACATCATACTAATTGATATAACAACAGACAATTATTACTAAAACAGAAAAGGAAGCAGGATAATGTAAAAGCAGTAAATTACATAAATAAATACATAACTCAAGTGTCTTATCAGTATCCAGCTATAACCAACTCTTAAGTGAAATGTAAAACTACCGAGATAACTTACATAGTCAAAGAAAAATACATAAACACATAAATTGATGCGGCGCACTTCCCGATCCAACCAGACAACACAAAATCCTCCCTTATCCTCCATAACAATAACAATAAATTATATGTATATATATATATATATATATATATATATATATATGTTGCGACGCGCAACTCGATCCCACCATATATCAATATCAATATAATGATTCACCCTTATTATACCATATCAAGCCAACCTTATTCCTCCTGTTGCGGCGTGCAACCCAATCCCACTGTATAATAGCAATTCACCCTTATTCCTCCTCAATATATATCACCCTTATTCCTCTTGTTTCGGCGTGCAACATGATCCCATCGTGTCATAATAAATTACACAGAGTGTACAGAAGTTCACGAATTTACACAAAGTCCTTACCAACACTTAGAATTTAAAACAAGGCAACCGAGGAGCCATATAATCGATAAAACTTTATACAATTAATACTACTCAGCGAGACCAGACCAGGATATCACACAAATGTCGATAAGAACAGCCTAAGTAAATAACGGGAACAATAATTATACGGGGTAACAAATATCTTCAACAAGGGATACACAATATCTAACAGGTAGCAATTAGGCATGGAATTACAAGTAGACATGTAACAATTAAAGCAGGGAAGAAACAATATAAAGAGAACGGAAAGAAACAGGTAAAACAGATAAATTGGCGGCGTATAGATACTCGTCACCTCACGTATACACCGCTCACATGCTTTATCATACAATAAATAAGGCAAAGTTTCCTAAACCCTCAAGTCAATATTAGACACAACACTTACCTCGATCCACATGCCATTCACTGCTCAATTACTGCTTTTCCTCTAGATTCCACCTCCAACCCACTCGTATGTAGCCATAATTAACATAATAACATCAAATATTGCTAAAGAAATCAATTTCAATACACAAATTTAGGTTTCCCAACATTTTCCCCAAAAAGTCAAAAATCGACCTCGGGCCCGCTTAGTCAAAACTCGAGGTTTGGACCAAAATCCATTTACCCACTCACCCCCAAGCCTGAATATGTAATTAGTTCCGGAATCCGACCCCAAATTGAGGTCTAAATTCCCAATTCGCAAAACCCCCAATTCTTCCAAAATCTCTAATTTCTACCATGAAGAACAAGGTTTAGGACTAGGAATCTAACAGGTGATGATGAAAATTGAAGGAAATGAGTTAAAGAGTACAAACCTATAATTTGGTGTTGAATTCCCCCTTCAAAAATCGCCCTAGGTCAACTTCTAATAAAAGATATAAGAAAATTTGAAATAATCACGTTCTGGTCTATTTTAACGGCTGGTCGACAGTGTTCATCGCGTTCGCGAAGACACTGTCGCGTTCACGAAGAGAAACCTCAGAAAGACTTACGCGATCGTGAGTCTCCTACCATGTTCGCGAAGGCTACACCCCCCGGCCTTCGCGCTCGCGAGCCCTTGCCCGCGTTCGCGATGAAGAGACGGTTGACCCCTCCCTCAAGTCCCATATGCTACGCGTTCGCGTCGAGCTGGTTACGTTCGCGAAGGATAAGACCCCTATTGCTCCACGTTCGCGACCCAGTCTCCGTGTTCATGTAGAGTAATTCCTCCCCATCCCTGTTTCCCCTTCGCAATTGCGAAGCACAAAGTATCAGCACACCAGTAGCAGCAAAACACACCAGATTTCTAAGTTTCAAACTACCCATAGCCTATCCGAAACTCACCCGAGCCCTCGGGAACCAGACATGCACACAAGTATAAAAACATAATACGGACTTGCCCGTGTGATCAAATCGCCAAAATAACACCTAGAACTACCAATTTAGCACCAATTCACATGAATTTTTAAGAACACTTTGAAATTCCTATTTTCACAACTGGACGTCCGAATGACGCCAATTAGTTCTGTTTCTCACTAAACTTTACAGATAAGGTATAAATATTATTTAAGACCTTTACCGGGATCCGGAACCAAAATACGGGCCCGATATCAAAAATGTCAAACAACAATATATTCTTAAAATATTAGATTTTCAAACTTTTAATTTTCAGTAAAAATTCATAACTCAAGCTAGGGACCTCAGAATTCGATTCCGGGCATACGCCCAGGTCCCATATAAAGTTTCAACATGTACCCATCGGGACCGTCAAAACACGGGTCCGGATCCATTTACTCAAAGTTGACTGAAGTCAACTAAAATCAACTTTTAAGGCCAAAAATTACTATTTCATCAATTTTCAACATAAAAGCTATTCAGAAATACGCGCAGACTGTGCACGCAAATCGGAGAGGGTAAAAATGAGATTTTAAAGGTTAAAAAGTGCAGAATCGAGTTCTAAAACACAAGATGACCCTTTGGGTCATCACAATCTCCACATCTAAAACAACCGTGCGTCCTCGAACGGACATAGAAAAGTATCTGAACTGGTGAATAGGTAGGGGTATCTACTCCGCATGTCCGACTCGGACTCCCAAGTAGCTACCTCAACAGGATGACCTCTCCACTGCACTCGAACTGAAGGATAACTCTTCAACCTCAACTAACAGACCTGTCAGTCTAGAATAGCCACCGGCTCCTCCTCATGAGTCAAATCCTTGTCCAACTGGATAGTGCTGAAATCTAACACGTGGGATGAGTCACCATGATACTTTCGGATATGGACACATGGAATACTGGATGAACTGCTGATAACCCCGGAGGCATCGCAAGTCTATAAGCCACATCTCCCACTCTATTGAGAATCCCAAAAGATCTGATATATCTAGGTCTCAACTTTCCCTTCTTTCCAAACCTCATGACACCTTTCATGGGTGACACCTGCAGCAACACTCTCTCCCCGACCATAAATACCACATCACGGACTCTACGATCAGCATAACTCTTTTGCCTGGACTGAGCTGTGCGAAGTTGATCCTGTATAATCTTGACCTTGTCCAAGGCCTCTTGTACTAAATCTGTACCCAACAACCAAGCCTCTCTTAACTCAAACCACCTAACTTACGACCTGCACCGTCTACCATATAATGCCTCATAGGGAGCCATCTGAATGCTCGATTGGTAGCTGTTGTTGTAGGCGAACTCTTCAAGAGGAAAAAAATTGATCCCACGATCCTCCGAAGTCTATAACACAAGTGCAGAGCATATCCTCCAAGATCTGAATAGTACGCTCGGACTGCCCGTCCGTCTGAGGATGAAATGTTGTGCTTAGCTCAACCCGCGTACCCAACTCATGTTGTAGTGACCTCCAGAAGTGCGAGGTAAACTGCGTACCTTGATCAGAAATTATAGACACGGGCACACCGTGAAGACGAACGATCTCCCGAATATAAATCTCTGCCAATCGCTCCGAAGAATAGGTAACTGCCACAGGAATGAAGTGTGCTGACTTAGTCAGCCTATCCAAAATGAACCAAACGGCGTCGAACTTCCTATGAGTCTGTGGGAGTCCAACAACAAAGTTCATAGTGAAACGCTCCCACTTCTACTCAGGAATCTCCATCTGCTGAAGCAAACCATCGGGTCTTTGATGCTCATACTTCACCTGCTGACAATTCAGGCACCGAGCTACATAAGAAACTATATCCTTCTTCATCCCCCTCCACCAATAATGCTGCCGCAAGTCCTGGTACATCTTGGCGGCGCCCGGGGGAATTTACAAGATGTTTTTCCATACTTTCCGCATTCAGTTATGGATATTTCTATCATACCGAGAACTATGGGCCTCTTCAAGGATCAACTCACGAAGCCCATCAACATTAGGCACACATACGCGACCCTGCATCCTCAAAACTCCGTCATCCCCAAAAGTAACCTGCTTGGCACCACCGTGTCACACTGTGTCCCTAAGGACCAACAAATGGGGATCGTCATATTTTCGATCTCTGATACGCTCAAACAAGAAAGACCGAGCGACTGTGCAAGCTAGAAAATGGTTGGGCTCTGAAATATCCAACCTCACAAACTGGTTGGCCAAAGTTTGAACATCTGATGCTAGCGGCCTCTCACCGACTGGAATAAACGCAAGGCTTCCCATACTCGCTGCCTTCCTACTCAACGAATCAACCACCATATTGGCCTTCTCGGGATGGTACAAGATGGTGATATCATAGTGATGGGTTTAAGGTTTATCAGTCTTATGTTTTGATGATCTAACAAAATTCCTGTATAGAACCAGATAAAGGACCTGATGCATACTTGGTACAATTCTTCAGCAATGGACTTTAACTAATATGAGATGTGTGACTTTAGCTACACAAGAACCAATTCAGGGACCTGATCCTCTGGAGTTTCCCTGACAGAAGTACAAAGTCAACTCTACAGTTGGAAAGTGACTACCTGCAACTGTGCACGCTATAGTGCAGAAACAGTACAACAGTCACTTCCTATTGGGAAGGGCCTTACACCAACCAAGTATGGACATCATCTTAGTGATGTAATTAAAGTATAATAACAAGGAGTATGGCAAAAAAACTTCACTTGAACACTTAGTGATATTCTCTCAAGCATTCAAGACATCATCCAGCATTGAGGTCACAAAGTGTGTCAATAACAAAGAGCAACACCACTACGGACCAGTTCCGTTAAGAGTCTTTTTACGTCCTTAGTTGAGTTGTATCTTTGTATTTATTTTTTGATTGTAATTCCTATCATGCTTACTTAGAATCTCTACTTAGGAAACTCAAAAGAACATAAATCCACTGAGTTTGTGTTGTGACTAGAGTTAGTCATAGGTTGAAGTTTTTGTAATTAGTGAGTTGCAAAGTGGCTTGTAATAGGTGTATTACAAGTTAGTGAGGTTGAATCTTTGTAATAGAGTCATTACAAAGTGGCTTGTAACAAGAGCATTGCAAGTTAGTGAGTTGAAACCCTACCGTGTAGGTCGTGGTTTTTATCCCATTGAGTTGGGATTTTTCCACGTAAAAATCCTGTGTCTTATTTACTTACTTTTTGATTAGTTAGTACTGCGGGAACTGATATAGGACCAGGTCTCTATACAGTTTGGTGGACTCTTATATTCTATCAATTGGTATCAGAGCAGGTTCTTTCTAAAAGGTTAACACCTAGAAAGGATCTCCATGGCTGCTCCACCAAATTTTGAGGAAGGACAATCAACCTACAGGCCTCTGAGATTCAACGGTCGGTACTATGGCTGGTGGAAAACTCGAATGCATGACTTCATAATGGTGGAAGACTCCGAGCTATGGGACGTTATCTGCGATGACCCATATATTCCAACGAAGAAGGTAGGAGAACCTGCCGTGATGGTGCCAAAAACCAGGAAGGAATACAATGATGCCTACAGAAAATCTGTGGAAAAGAACTTTCGTGCTAAAAATATCTTGGTGTGTGGTATAGGACCTGATGAATACAGTAGAATCTCAGCTTGTCAATCTGCCAAGGAGATATGAGAAGCCTTGAAAACGGCGCATGAAGGATCTACTCAGGTCAAATAGTCCAAGATCGACATGCTCACCACTGAGTATGAGCTTTTCAGGATGAAAGACGATGAATCTATACAGTACATGCACACAAGATTCACTTCCATCATAAATGAGCTGCATTCACTTGGAAAGATCATTCCTAGAAACAAGCTTGTGAGGAAGGTTCTTAGCGTCTTACCCAGCTCATGGGAGAGTAAGGTGAACGCTATTACTGAAGCCAAAGACCTGCAAACTTTTACTATGGATGAGATGGTTGGGAATTTGAATACATACGAGATTAATAGAAAGAAAGACAGTGAAAGAAGAGAACCAAAGAAGGAGAAGAACCTGGTACTCAAGGCTGAAAACAATGACTCAAGTGAGGAAGATAGTGATATGGCCTATCTTACCAGAAGATTTCAAAAAATGGTTCGAATAAATGGTGGAATACTAAAGAGAGGTAGCTCCAGTAAACCAAAGAACTATGATCTCTCTCACAAGTGCGGAAAGCCAGGACATTTCATCAAATACTACCCATTTCTAAAGCAGGAGCATTACAAGCACAACTCTGAGAAAGCAACAAAAAGGAACCCGGTTCCTAACAAACGCTTCAAACAAAAAAGTGCAGCTGACAATGTTGTGAAGCAAGCTCTTGCTGCATGGGGAGACTCCTCCAGGGAATCAGAAGAAGAAAATGATGCAGGAGACAACTCCATGATGGCAGTGGAAAATAAAGCAAAGGAATATGATTTATTATTTGCATTGATGGCTTAGTCTGATGATGATGAAGATGACGACAATGATGAGGTGAATTTCAGGGATGTTCAGAGGAATCTGAAATCCTATTCTCCTAAGAGTCATTAGCTAATGTTCTAATTGATGCAAATCATAGTCTTGTTAATGATAAGGATGCCTTGACCATAAAGTTAGGAGATGCAGCAAACTAGGGATGGCTTGGTGGTCTGTGTGGTTGATTTAAAGGAAACCATAGATAATCTTGAAAAGGAGAAAGAAGTTTTAACTGGAAAGATCAATAGTGTAGAAAATGAGAGAGATGATCTAATGGTAGTGGTTGTTGACTTGAAGGAAACCATAGAAAACCTTAGCAAAAAAAAGAATACCCTAGCAGAGAAAGTTGCAGCTACCGAGCAAGAGAGAGATGATTTCTTAGTGGTAATTGCATACCTAGAGGAAACACTTGAGGGACTTAAAACAGAACATAGGCCTGTGAGCATTGAGAAAGGAAAGGAAGTAGCTAGTGAGGCACACATTAATCTTGAAAAAGAATTAAATGATTTGAAAACTAGTCTGTGTGTTGAGCTTGAGAAAAATAGGCAACTTCAAGCAGAATTGGAGAAAGTAAAAAATGATCTTGAGAAATCTCTTAAGTGGACCTGGTCCTCAGATGCTGTTACTGCCATGTATTTCAATAATGGTGGAAACATGCAAGGAATAGGGTTCCAAAAGGAGAAAATTCCTTACAACCCTCACAGAAAGTACGTCACTGTACCTGATAACTGGATTTGTACCCATTGTGGGAACAATGGGCACTTCAAGGAAAATTGCCAGGACAGAGTTCAATCTGTTCAGAAAAACAAAGTTTTTGCTGAAAAAGTGACTACTAAAAAGGGACCAGGTGCCACGCGAAAAAAACATATTTTACCTGCTTGGACTTGGAAAGCTCTTATTCACCCGTTTCCTAATTACAAGGGACCCAAACTGGTTTTTGGGTTCCTAAATCTAACCCTTGATTTATCTGTGCAGGGAACAGTGAGAGGAAGCATACTACAATGGATCATGGACAATGGATGCTCTAAGCACATGACTGGGAACACCATGGACTTCCTTTCACTGAAAGCCCTGCAAGGAGGGAATGTATCCTTTGGAAATAGAAAAAAAGGGATACATTCCCGGTGTTAGAAAGGTTGGAAAGTCTCTCTCACACTCAATTGAGAATGTGTACTATGTGAATGATTTGAAGTATAGTCTCTTGAGTGTCTCTCAAATCTATGACAAAGGGAACAAAGTAGAGTTGTTGTCTAAAATGTGCACAATTACTAATCTGGTAACTGGTTTAGTAGTTCTAGTAGCCAAAAGATACAAGAACATCTATGTTGTTGATTTTGAGTCTCTACAAGCTTCCTGAAAGCAGTTGATGATGATGCAGAATTGTGGCATAGAAGGTTGGAGAATGCAAGCTTCTCCTTTCTGAATAAACTGATACAGAAGGACCTGGTTCGTGGTCTGCCAAATTCAAAGTTCAAGGAGCATAAAGTGTGTGATGCATGTGCTAGCACATGGGAAACATGTGAAATCATCCTTTAATACAAAGAAGGATGTCAGCACATCAATGCCACTTGAACTCCTTCATATGGATCTATGTGGTCCTATGAGAGTGCCAAGCAGGGGTGGAAAAAGATATATCTTTGTGATTCTTGGTGACTATTCAAGGTTCACTTGGACACTATTTCTCAGAGCAAAAGATGAGACATTTCAAGTGTTCATGGCCTTTGTCAAGAAAATCCAAGAGAAGATGGAATTGAAGGTAGCTTGCATCATATCCGACCATGGAACAGAATTTGATAACGCCAAGGTTGATGAGTTCTGCAGTGAAAATGGGATCACCCTCAACTTCTCAGCTCCAAGGACTCCACAACAGAATGGAGTCGTTGAAAGGAAGAACAAAACTCTCGAATACATGGCCAGAACAATGCTCATTGATAGTGGAATTGCCAAAAATTTCTGGGCAGAAGCAATAAACACTGCATGCTACTTGGTGAATAGGTGATGATCAGATCCCTCTTGAACAAAATGCCTTATGAGTTGCTCAATGGAAGGAAACCCAAGTTGACTCACCTGAGAACCTTTGGATGCAAATGCTATATTCTCAACAACGGAAAGGATCAGCTTGGGAAGTTCCATGCAAAAAGTGATGAAAGAATTTTTCTAGGATATTCTTCCCAAAGAAAAGCTTACAAAGTCTACAACAAGAGAATCCGGTGCGTGGAAGAAAGTGTTCATGTGATATTCAAAGAGACACCTCCATCTGGCGAGAAAGGAAATAAGGACGATCAAGACAATGAACCACTGTTGGTTCCTGGAGAGATCATTGATGTTTCAAATGGAAAAGCGGATATGAAGAGTCAGATGAAGGGAACAGGTGAAGATAATGCAACCTCCTCTTCCACTTCTCAAGAGGAACCTGGTACCCAAATCACTACCATTGAAGCTGATGAAAGAGTTGTTGATGCAGTTCAAAGCACTCCACAGATAGCAGAACGAGGAGTGCAGGGGAACCAGTCAAGTTTACCCAGTTCTTCTGCCAATCAAATTCCAGTCCCCAATTGGAAAACCTAAAATCTCCCATCCTCTTGATAATATAATCACCCCTTGATTAAGGAGTGCAGACAAGATCAAAAACCAGAAATTCCCTAGCCTTCTCAGCTTTTCTATCCCAAATAGAACCCCAAAAATAACAAAGAAGCCTTGAAGGATGCAGATTGGATCACGGCTATGCAAGAGGAGCTGCATCAATTTGAAAGAAACAAGGTATGGCACCTGGTACCTAGACCCTCAAATAGAACCATCATAGGGACCATGTGGGTGTTCAGAAATAAGCTGGATGAACATGGAAATACTACAAGGAACAAAGCAAGGATTGTTGTCCAAGGCTACAATCAGGAGGAAGGGATTGATTATGATGAGACCTTTTCCCCAGTTGCTCGCATGGAAGCCATTAGGATTCTCATTTCCTTTGCATCCCATATGTAGTTCACCCTGTTCCAAATGGATGTGAAGAGTGCATTTTTGAATGGTCTTCTCAAGGAAGAAGTTTATGTAAGCAACCTCCAGGTTTTGAATGTCATGAACACCCTGAGTATGTATTTAAATTGGATAAGGCACTCTACGGATTGAAGCAGGCCCCTCGTGCTTGGTAGGAAAGGCTATCCAAGTTTCTCTTGGAAAATGGATTCACAAGAGGAAAAATTGACAATACTCTATTCTTGAAGAAACGGAGAAGGAACCTGCTCATTGTTCAGGTATATGTTGATGATATCATATTTGGGGAAACGACAGACTCACTGTGTGAAGAATTTGCTAAACTCATGGGAAGTAATTTTTAAATGAGCATGATGGGGGAGCTGAACTTCTTCTTGGGTCCTCAAGTGAAGCAGTCCACAAAGGGAACATGTATCAGTCAGCAGAAATACATCAGGGAACTTCTGAAGAGGTTTGATATGGAAGCATCAAAGGTGATTGATACCCCTATTGCTACTGCCACTAAGCTGGACATGGATGAATTTGGATCACCTGTAAATCAAACAATGTATCGAGGAATCATTGGATCACTACTCTACCTTACCGCCAGCAGGCCAAACATTGTGTTCAGTGTGGGTCTATTCACAAGGTTCCAATAAAGTCCTAAGGAATCCCACCTGAAGGCTGCTAAGAGAATCTTGTGATATCTTAAGGGCACACATGACCTGGTTCTGTATTACCCTGCAGGTGACAATTTCAATCTTATTGGTTATGCTGATGCTGACTATGCAGGTTATCTAGCGACAGGAAAAGCACATCTGGAATGACTCATTTTCTAGGATCATGCCTAATCTCATGGGGTACAAGGAAGCAAAGCTCAGTAGCTCTCTCAACAGCTGAAGCGGAATATGTTGCTACAACTTCTTGCTTTGGTCAGCTACTGTGGATCAAACAACAATTGGAGGACTTTGGAGTATATATTGACTGTGTACCGATTCTAAGTGACAACACCAATGCACTCAATATGGCAAAGAACTCGGTTCAACACAAGAGAACCAAGCATATTGATGTCAGACATCATTTTCTTAGAGACAATGTGGAAAATGAGCTTATATGTATGAGGTTCTACTGCACAGAAGATCAAATTACAAATATCTTTACCAAAGCTTTAAGCATGGAACACTTTAAAAGAAATAAGATGGCATTAGGGTAAATCAACCCAAATTGAGAACCTAATTCTCTTCCTATGGTTATGTAAGTCATACTCCGGTAAAATTTGCTAAAGTGTTTTTTTATCAAGCTTAACTCACATCTATACTATTACAGGTAGACACGCATGATGACCATAGAAGCTAATGGAACATCGTTGAGATACAAAGGAGAGTTGCAAAATCTTTTGACAAAAACTGGTCAGGAACCCAGTTCCTGCACCACAGGTTAGTAGTAATGTGTTTTTCTCATGCATATCTCAAAAAAAAAATTAATATAACTGCCACATCATTCAACTTTTCAGAACCTATACATCACGTCTCGTCTCTCAAATCTTTTCACCTTTACTGCCGTTCCTTTTCAAAACCAGTTCCTTTTCCCTCTCATAATTAGCTCATTCTTCCATAAAACCATCTCACTTCGTGATTTTTGAATAATCATTCCTCACTATATCTCTCCATTCTCTCAGAATCCTCAAACCTTTTTCCACCATAGCCAATTAGCAACCTTCTCTCACTCATGTTAACGACACCATCCTCACCTCTCCAACTCCCTTAGTGTCACCACCAGAAACACTCTCCTCTACTGCCCCTAACACCAATGTATCTACACCTATTTCTTCTTCATCTCATATCTCCCTCACAACTCCGTCCAATCCTGTTTCACTCCCAAGTGTTGAGACTTTCTCCCAGACGTTAACACTTGTTCTCCTCCACTGTCTGATCAAAACAAGGTGAAACGTAAGGTGCTACCCCTCAAGAATCAGGGGTTTCTGAGGAAGATCCCGACCAGTTCTTGAACTCTCCCATCTTGGACTCAGTGGCTCCCATGGAGTCACCGGAGAAAGAAGCAACATAAAATATCATGGCTATCGCTGCTGAAAGCTTGGTGAGGGAAGAGCCCTCTCTCCTGCCTGAGTCTTAGGGGGATGAAACTATGTTCTTAGGGAATGAGGGAACCATGATACTTTTTGAATCTCCTGTTCATGAAAAATCTCTGAAAAACCTGTTTGAGAACCTGATCCCCTTCCTGAGAAAACAAGTCAGGAACCTATCTTCTACACTGAGCCATTGGAGTCCATTCCTCCTGCTGAGGAACCTAATGACGGGTATGATGAGTATGACATGGTTCTTAGCGCTGGCTTCAAAATCAAAAAGCCAGCAGTCACTCCTAAGCCCTCTTCCAAGCGACCAACTACTAGGTTGCAGAAGAATGAGGCTTTTGAATATGCTTTACAGAAAAGTAGAAGGAGCAACAAGAAAAAGAAGAAGAGGCTACTGAAAGAGGGAGAAGTTATGTGCGATTAAAACATTCCAGTTGTGGAAGTTCATGAGGATGATGTAGAGGAACCTAGTTCCTTGGTGAAGAGGTCTAAGAAACTGCAAGAATCTGTGGCTAGTGCTTCGAAGGAAGCTGTTGAAAAATCGAGTGGAAAGTCTTTAAAGAGTGGTAGTAAGTCTAAAAAGGTTGTGGAGGAGGAAGATATATCAGAGGATGATATCCTGGTTGCTTCAAGTGGTAAAGGGAAGTCTGTGGAATAGTCTAGAAAAAGAAAGTGGGAAATATTGGAGGACCTGGTACTGGGAAGAAGGTGCATAGTGACAGTGGGCTTTGTCAAGAACGGTTGAGGACTCAAAAGGTCTTGTGGGGTCGTATGTTTGACCCTGAAATCTCAAAAATGGCAGGAATGAGACAAATCTTGGAGATTGTGGAGTTCCAGCAGTGGGGTCAATTATTTAAGGAGGATGTGCCCAAAGTCTATGAGGATGAGGTGCAAAGCTTTTATGCATGTCTCTTCACTGTTGTGGGGGACCATATCTTCGTGCTAGTCAATGGAGTGGACATGGTGATCGATGATTCTGTGTTAGAGACCATTCTCAAAGTTCCCTCTGAAGGGTTGTCATCAGTCAGGGATGCCTGTGGAGCCAATTTTCGGCGTGCTATTGTGAAGGAGCAAGCCGTCCAACATGGGGAACGGGTGCACAAGTAGGCCTTACTTCCTGTGTACCAGCTCCTTTTTGAATTGGTTAACAAAGTTTTACTTCCCCATGCTGAGAGGCGGTCCATCACCTCTAAGGCTGATTTGTACCTCATGGAGGCCCTTGATGAGTTCACTTCTATAAATTTATCGGCCATTATGATCGAACACATGCAGAAGGTGGAAAACTTTCAGGATGGGAACCATGGGCTTCATATGGGTTTCTCCTCACACGGGTCTTCAATTCTTCAAGGTATCTTTGGGGAATCCCAAAGTAGGAACCAGAAATCAAACCTTCTCCAAGACGACTCTGGAAGAGTGTGAATGCATAGAAAAGGTTGGGGGAGGGGGGGAGAACTTCAACGATTTCTCAGCTCATCAACGCTCAAAACATCGCTATAGAAGAAATCCGGAAGTTGAAGGCAAGGAACGCCATACTTGAGACTCAGCTTAGTTAGGCTGTTGGAGAATATAGATCTTCTAACTCTTCTCATGAATAATTTGCTCGTCTGTCTAAGGAAAATGCTGAGCTCCGGAAACAAGTGGAGAACCTAAGGGAGAAACTACTTGAGTCACAGATATCAGCCAATGCCTGGATGGATCTTGTTCTCAACCCTTGTTGCCCCTTCCTCTTCTAGTTCCCCCTAGTAAACCCCTCAGTGACCAGTTTATCTTGTTGTTTTGATGTTTGTGGCAGTTGTTTCTTTTTTTTTTTGTGATGGTATGTTGGACTTCACTTTTGTTGCTCCTGCCTAAAACAATCCAAACTTGTCTCCACTGTAATGGCAGAGGCTTGTACTTCTTAATGTTATCAATGAACAACTCTCTTTTTGCTAATGAAATGCTTGTCTTTCTTCTGCTTCTCTTTTCTATCATTCTGTGTGCACACATGTGGCATGAGTTAGTTGTGTTGGACTTCTTTATGCTTCTTTTTCTTGTTTATGTATTTTTAATGATGCCAAAAGGGGGAAGATATAGAAGATACTTGAAAATTGAAGCATGTGATTAAGGGGGAAACATAGATTCAGGGGGAACTCGTGATGTTCCTGGTACTTTATATGGTTAATCAAGATCTATAAATGGTTGTCAATTTCAAAAGTTTTTCATCGTCAAAAAGGGGGAAATTGATGGGTTTAAGGTTTCACAGTCTTAGGTTTTGATGATCTAACAAACTTCTTGTCTAGAACCAGATAAAGGACCTGATGCATACTTGGTACAATTCTTCAGCAATGTACTTTAGCTAATATGAGATGTGTGACTTTAGCTACACAAGAACCAATTCAGGGACCTGATCCTCTGGAGTTTCCCTGAAAGAAGTGCAAAGTCAGCTCTACAGCTGAAAAGTGACTGCCTGCAACTGTGCACGCTACAGTGCAGAAACAGGGCATCAGTCACTTCCCATTGGGAAGGGCCTAGCACCAACAAAGTATGGACATCATCTTAGTGATGTCATTCAAGTATAATAACAAGGAGTATGGCAACAAAACTTCACTTGAACACTTAGTAATATTCTCTCAAGCATTCAAGACATCATCCAACATTGAGGTCACAAAGTGTGTCAAGAACAAAAAGCAACACTACTACGGACCAGTTCCATTAATAGTCTTTTTACATCCTTAGTTGAGTTGTATATTTGTATTTGTTTTTCATTGTAATTCCTATCATGCTTACTTAGAAGCTCTACTTAGGAAAATCAAAAGAACATAAACCCATTGAGTTTGTGTTTTGACTAGAGTTAGTCATAGGTTGAGGTCTTTGTAATTAGTGAGTTGCAAAGTGGCTTGTAATAGGTGTATTACAAGCTAGTGAGGTTGAAGTCTTTGTAATATATTCATTACAAAGTGGCTTGTAACAAGAGCATTTCAAGTTAGTGAAGTTAAAATCCTACCAGTGTAGGTCGTGGTTTTTATCCCATTGAGTTGGAATTTTTCCACGTAAAAATCCTGTGTCTTATTTACTTACTGTTTTATCAGTTAGTACTGCGGGAATTGATATAGGACAGTGTCTCTATACAGTTTGGTGGACATTTATATTCTATCACATAGTTTTTCAATAGATCCAACCACCTTCTCTACCTCAAATTGAGATCCTTTTGCTTGAACAAATACTGAAGGTTGCGTTGATCCGTGAAAACCTCACACGACACGCCATAAAGATAGTGCATCCAAATCTTCAGCGCATGAACAATGACTGCCAACTCTAAATCATGGACAAGGTAATTCTTCTCATGGACCTTCAACTGCCGAGACGCATATGCAATCACCCTGCCCTCGTGCATCAATACTGCACCGAGCCCAACACAGGAAGCATCACAATATATCGTGTAAGATCCTGAACCTGATTGCAACACCAACACCGACGTTGTAGTCAAAGTTGTCTTGAGCTTCTGAAAGCTCGCCTCACACTCGTCTGACCATTTGAACGGGGCACCCTTCTGGGTCAACCTATTCAACGGGTCTGTTATAGATGAAAACCCCTCCACAAATTGACGGTAATAACCCGCCAAACCCAAGAAGCTCCTGATCTCCATGGCTAAAGTGGGTCTAGGCCAGTTTTGGACTGCCTCAATCTTCTTAGGATCTACCTGAATGCCCTATGTTGATACAACGTGGCCCAAGAAAGCAACTGAATCCAACCAAAACTCGCACTTCAAAAATTTAGCATACAACTGGTTGTCTCTGAGAGTACTGGATGTCTCTAAGAGTCTGAAGCACGATCCTCAGGTGCTGCTCATGCTCCTCCCGACTGCGGGAGTATATCAATATTTCATCAATAAACACAATCACAAAGGAGTCCAAATAAGGCTTGAATACTCGGTTCATTAAATCCATAAATGATGTTGGGGCATTGGTCAACCCAAAGGACATCACAAAAAACTCATAGTGCCCATACCGCGTCTGAAAAGCTGTCTTAGGGACATCGGATGCCCTAATCCTCAACTGATGGTAGCCAGATCTCAAATCAATCTTCGAAAACACCTTGGCACTCTGAAGCTGATCAAATAAATCATCAATCACTGGTAATGGATATTTGTTCTTGATGGTGACTTTGTTCAACTGCTGATAATCTATACACATCCTCATAGACCCATCCTTCTTCTTCACAAACAAAACCGGTGCACCCCAGGGCAAGACATTAGGTCTAATGAAGCCCTTATCGAGCAAATTCTGCAACTGTTCCTTCAATTCATTCAACTCTGGTGGGACCATCCGGTATAGTGGAACGGAAATAGGCTGAGTGCCCTGAGCCAAATCAATACAGAAATCAATATCCCTATAGGATGGCATCCCCAACAGGTCTGCAGGAAATACCTCTGAAAACTCATGAACAACAGGCACAAAATCCATAGGAGGAACCTCCGCACTAGAATCACGAACATAAGCCAAATAGGCCAAACACCCCTTCTCGATCATACGTCGAGCCTTCATATAAGAAATAACTCTGCTGGTAGAATGGCCAAGAGTCCCTCTTCACTCTAATCGAGGCAACCCCGGCAAGGCTAATGTCACTGTCTTGGCGTGACAGTCCAAAATAGCGTGATAAGGTGACATCCAATCCATACCCAGTATAACATCGAAATCCACCATATCTAAGAGCAGAAGGTCTACACTAGTCTCAAGACTCCAAATAGTGACCACACATGAACGATATACACGATCTATGACAATAGCATCCCTCACAAGTGTGGACACATATACAGGGGCACTCAAAGAATCATGAGGCAGGACCAAATATGAAGCAAACTAAGATGACACATAGGAGTAAGTAGACCCCAGATCAAATAGAACTGAAGCATCTCTACTGCAAACTGAAACAGTACCTGTAATGACAGCATCAGATGACTCAGCCTCAGGTCTGGCTAGAAAAGCATAACATCGGGGTTGGGGCCCACCACTCTGAACCATATCCCTTGGACGGCCTCTAGCTGGCGGGCCTCCACCTCTAACGGCCTGACCTCCACCTCTAACAGTCTGGCCCCTACCTCTGGCACCTGACCCCTGCCTCCATCTATCTAAGCAGGCGGTGTAGCAACTGGTGCTGGAACCATGGCACGAGAACCCTGATGTTATGGCTGAACACCCAATAATATCGGATATGCCCATAATCACCACACTAGAAACATCCATCATGATACTGTGGTTGTGGAAACTAATACTGACCCGGATGAGCCGGCTGACCACGATCTAAAGAGGAGGTGCTCTGCTAGGAGCTGGCGGTGTACTATAGGTTGGCTGCCCAGAAGGAGGTACATAAGAACCACGACTCCCTGAAGCACTGAAGAATGCCTGAAACGCTGAATGGAATGTCTTGGGAGGATGGCCTTTACCAAAATTACCCCTTCCTCCAGATGAGGCACCGCTAAACCCATCGGAATAACGAGGTCTCTTATCAGACCTCTGACATCCTTGTCCAAGAACCATCTCAACTCGTCTGGCAACATTGGCCGCATCCTGGAAAGAAATCTCACTCCCAATCTCCTTAGCCATCTGTAAACAGGAAAAATAAAGTGGAATAAATGTAAAGATGTATAGATATCGATGTCCTTTACATACTACTTCTACCTAGAAATCCGGTGTCAAAATTCACGAACATACTATGATTTTTCTACAATCAATTGTCTGAAAAAAATTACAACTGTTTTGGAAATAAAGGAAAAACAGTAACGAAGATGTGTAGAAGGGGACGCCAGGGCCTGCGGACGCCATCAGGACTACCTTGGGTCTCCGAGCTGTATAACCTGAGCCAATCTCTCAATCATCCACTACTTGCTCCTAAATATGCACAGGAAGTGCAAAGTGCAGTATCAGTACAACCGACCCCATGTACTGGTAAGTGTCGAGCCTAAACTCGATGAAGGAGTGACGAGGCTACGGTGGGACACTCACAATATAACAACAGACAGTTATAACTAAAACAGAAAAGGAAGCAGGATAATGTAAAAGCAGTAAATTGCAGAAATAAATACATAACTCAAACGTCTTATAAGTATCCAGCTATAACCAACCCTTAAGTAAAATGTAAAACTACGGAATAACTTACACAGTCAGAGAAAAATACATAAACACATAAACTGATGTGGCGCGCATCCCAATCCCACCTGACAACACAAAATTCTCCTTTATTCCTCTGTAACAATAACAATAACAGTAAATAATATATATGTGTTGTTGCGCGCAATCCGATCCCACCATATATATCAATATAATGATTCACCCTTATTCACCATATCAATCCAACCTTATTCCTCCTGTTGCGGCGTGTAACCCGATCCCACCTTATAATAGCAATTCACCCTTATTCCTCCTCAATATATATCACCTTTATTCCTCCTATTGCACCGTGTAACCCGATCCCACCGTTTCATAATAAATTACACAGAGTGTACAGAAGTTCACAAATTTACACAAGTCCCTTACCAACACTTAGAATTTAAAACAAGTCAACCGGGAGCCGTATAATCGATAAAACTCTATGCAATTGATACTACACAGCGAGACCAAACCAGGATATAACAAAAACGCCAATAAGAACATCCTAAGAAAATAACGGGGAACAATAATTATACGGGGTAACAAATATCTTCAACAAGGGATGCACAATATCTAACATGTAGCCATTAGGCATGGAATTACAAGTAGACATGTAACAATTAAAGCAGGGAAGAAACAATATAAAGAGAACGGAAAGAAACATGTAAAACAGATAAATTGGCGGTGCATAGGTACTCGTCACCTCACCTATACGCCACTCACACGCTTTATCATATAGCAAATAAGGAAAAGGTTCCTAAACCCTCAAGTCAAGGTTAGACAACACTTACCTCGATCCACATATCACTCACTGCTCAATTACCACTTTTCCTATAGATTCTACCTCTAACCCACTCATATCTAGCCATAATTAACGTGATAACATCAAATATTGTTAAAGAAATCAATTTCAATACACAGATTTAGGTTTCCCAACATTTCTCCCAAAAAGTCAAAAATCAACCCCTAGACCCGCTTGGTCAAAACTCGAGGCTCGGATCAAAACCCATTTACTCCTGAGCCCGAATATGTAATTAGTTCTAGAATCCGACCCAAGTCTAAATCCCTAATTCGCAAAAACCCTCAATTCTTCAAAAATATCTAATTTCTACCATGAAGAATAAGGTTTAAGACTAGGAATCTAATGGGTGATGATGGAAAATGAAGGAAATGAGTTAAAGAGTACAAAACTATGGTTTGGTGTTAAATTCCCCCTTAAAAAATATCCCTAGGTCGAGTTCTAATGAAAGATACATGAAATTTTTTAAATAATCCCGTTCTGGTCTGTTTTAAGGGTTGGGCGACAGTGTTCATCGCGTTCGCGAAGAGCAATCTCAGAAGGACTTACGCGATCGCGAGTCTCCTACCGTGTTCGCGAAGGCTACACCCTCCTGGCCTTCGCGTTCGCGAGCCCTTGCCCGCGTTCACGATGAAGAGATGGTTGACCCTATCCCCAAGTCCCATATGCTATGCGGCCGCGTCGAGTTGGCCACGTTCACGAAGGGTAAGACCCCCATTGCTCTGCGTTCGCGACCCAGTCTCCGTGGTTGCGACCTAGTCTCCGTGTTCGCATAGAGTAAACTCCTCCCCAACCCCGTTTTCCCTTCGCGATCGCGAAGCAAAAAGTATCAACACACCAGTAGCAGCAAAACACACCAGATTTCTAAGTTTCAAACTGCCCGTAGCCTATCCGAAACTCACCCAAGCCTTCTGGGCTAAACCAAACATGCACACAAGTGTAAAAACATCATACGAATCTGCTCATGCGATCAAATCGCCAAAATAACACCTAGAACTACAAATTTAGCACCAATTCACATGAAATTCTCAAGAACACTTTGAAATTCCTATTTTCATAACCGGACATCCAAATCACATCAAATCAGTTCCGTCTCTCACCAAATTTCACATATAAGGTATAAATATTATTTTGGACCTATACCGGGTTTCGGAACCAAAATACAGGCCCGGTATCAAAAATGTCAAACATCATATTCTTAAAACATTAGATTTTTAGTAAAAATTCATAACTCAAGCTAGCGACCTCGGAATTCGATTCCGGGCATACGCCTACATCCCATATTTCAATATGGACCCACTGGGACCGTCAAAATACGGGTCCGAAGTCAACTAAAATTAACTTTTAAGGCCAAAAATTATTATTTCATCAATTTTCAACATAAAAGTTTTCTGGAAACACGCCCTGACTGCACACGCAAATCGATGAGGGTAAAATGATATTTTTAAGGCTAAAAAGCGCGGAATCGAGTTCTAAAACACAAGACAACCCTTTGGGTCATCACACTCTTTCAAGGAGAAAGTTATACCATTATGATCATGGTCAAAAATATTACAGGCAAGATATGTTGCTTTCGTTACTTTTGCCCGTTAATAATCACATTGCCATAATATTTTGGCATAATCACAATAGGTATGTGATCAATGATAATTCATGCCATAATAATTAAAAAAATCTTATTTCCTCTCAAAACTCCTTTTAGAGGTGAGTGTGGTATATTTACTGCCACTAACACGTTTATATTGTTTCAATATTAATGAGTATGTATTCATAAATCACATGTTATCACATTCACAACATGAATGGACCATAATCATCTATATGTGCTTTACAAAATCTCATGTCAAATTGATGACAAACATTAATTTCATAAAGTGAATGATTATTTTGAGAATCATTATTGTTCTGGTTACCACAATGATGACGATTATAATTTTGTCTATTGCCATATCCACATACATTGATACATTCACGGTAATAATTTTATCTTCTTTCAGACTTATCACATACTGCTACCACATTCTCTTAAAGGAATGAGAGTGAAGTAAATTCAATAGGACGAGTTTCGACTTCATGTGCCCACAATCATACATGAATTTGTTCATGGCAAGACATAAAAATTTTACCATTTCTGGTGGTTATTATTTCTTACAAACTCCACTAGAGTTATATCAGAATTTATTGTCTTTGCTTGTATTTAAAATCAAATTATAGAATTTCAAGAATTTAAAAGAGAAAAATACGTTAGAATACTTACCTTAAGTCAAAAATTTATTCCTGAAGAAAGTTCATGGAACAATTAACAATCATTTCAATATTATATACAAGTTGAGCACCATGCATGTATCCCAAAGCCTCTACTCAATTGGTTAGAGTCTCATGTTGATAATGTGTTATAAAATAATAAAATAAGAAGAAGATATTGCAGAGAAAAGTAGAGAGATAATTATTATTGATTTGGGATCATTTACAATGGAATAGAACTGTTCTATTTATCGGAAAAACGTGACTTAGCCACAAAGTAACAAATCCTAAAATCTCTCTAAAATATAGATATTCACATTAAATACAATTCTATTTATAAAAAAAATAATTCTTTTTCCTTAATAACGGGGATTTAATATTATATACTACTAGTAACTTTTTTAATTATAAAAATATATCTAATTTTTGCTCTTCCAATTCTGAAAGACTTGTCGAAAATGGATTGGTTCGATCGAGAAAGTCTTGAAACTTTAAAGCATTGCTCGGGACGAGTTACTTGCTCAAAACAACGTTGAACCTTAGACATAAAAAAGTGCAATGCAAAAGAATACTTTCTTTCTAGAGGCATCGATAACTAAAAATAAACAATTATTAAGTAATAGCTTGAACTAAGAAGAAGTGAAATAATACTTTCTATAACATTTGTAGTAATATAAATGATATATTTTTATAGTACATAATTTACATTAAAGATGTTAATCGGGCCGGGCCGGGCCAACCCATTAACAACCCGGTTCAATTCGGCCAGCTTGGTCCGGTAAGGGGTGAGACGGGTTAGCTGCGTATGGGGTTGTGCCTGACGGCGTCGGACCTTTTTTGGCTACCGGTGCACTGGAACCCGGCTAACCCGGTAACCCGTTCAAGGGTTTTAACCGTGTTCCAGCCCGATTTAAGTTGCAGTTTATTTATTTTAAAATCCTGACCGTTGTTAATGGTTAAATAAAATGACCGTTTGACAACGTTATTTTTTTGCACTTTTAGCCATTCTGGCCTACCTCCTTACTAAAATAGTCCCCCCCCCCCCCNATTGTATTTTTAGCCTTCTAAAAACTGCAAATAACCCCCATCTTCTTCATTTTTTTTCACAACTTGCTCTCTTCTTCTACTCTAATTCTCTCGCAATTCCCTCTTAATTATTGAATTATTTATTGCTCTCAAGTTCTCAATTAATTATTATTTCAAGTTTTATCAATTATTTCCGGTAGTCACTACAAAATTATAATGTTCAAGTGAAGTGTGGGTACCATTTTTGTTAGGTTCAAGTTCAAGCATGCCTCGTACGTGCTTCTAGAGTGCGGTCACATGTTTGAGAACACTTTGAGGTGGTAGAAGAAAATGAAGAAGTTCGTAAAGTAGAGTGCAAGAACTTTGGTCGAGTCTTTAATGTTCATCGAAAGTGGGAGGGCACATATGGTTTAAGGAAGCATATCAAGGGTTGCCTTGATCATCCTCTAGGAATTCGTATTTAAGTTGATTTGAGACAATTTATGTTATTTTGAATTTGTTAGTCTTATTTAAGTTTGATGTGTTAGTTTATTAGACAATTTTCTCTTATTAGCATTTGAAAGTAGTAAACACTAAACTTTTAATTGTTGTAAACTTTTAATTTTCAAGTTCAAAAATAAAAAATTAAAATAGAACTTGCAAGTTAATTTGAAGTATTATTATGCAATGAAAATATGAAATGAAAGTGTTTGAAGTTTGATACTTATATATTGGTCTTATTAAATACTTTTAGTGTAGTCACTTAATTTTAATTTTTAAATATTTAAATTCAAATTTCAAATTTAACACTTAAAGTTTAAACTTTAAAGTTTAAAAGTATATTTAGAAGTTTGCAAACACTTAAGTATCAATTACATTGAACAAGAAAACATAATATACACAAAAAAATTGGCTCGGTTCAAACTGAATAGGCCCGAACCCGGACGGGCCCGCTAGAGCCCGAAATTACACAACCCGATCTGCCAGCCCCCGCCGCTAACCGGACAAGTTATTTTTTCTCATGACCATCCCGGTCCATCCCGTCCGATAAAGACCCTTAGTTTACATATACACATTTTTCCAAAAATTTATAAATTGATATGCAATATACAATTGCAAAATTTTTTAGGGTATTGATCTTGTAAATTATCAATCCGCGTGACATATGTACAATGCAAGTTATAAAATTTGTTAACAATTTGACAATATAGGTAAGATGAAGATTGTACTAAGGCGACGGCATGTAAAAATAATTTTCCATAGCACCAATTGTCACGCCCCCCCCCCCTTTTCCTTCGCGGAGTCGGGGTTTCAACATTTCTCGGACAACTCCTTTTCCTTTTGGGAAAGGGGTATGAAAATTGAAGAATCGCCACCTAACGGATTTAAGATACGTTAGGTCACCTAATGCAAGTAACTCATATAAACCGATTTGCATTACCAGAGATTGGGTAAGGGCTTGAAATTACCTTGAGGGGAAGGTGTTAGGCACCCCTCGAGGTCCACAACGGTGGATCCCGACCAAACTCATTTTTTGAATTAGTCATTAAACAAACAAATAATTTAAAAACATAGAGATTATTAAGAACAAGAATAAGGAGATCCTAGCCTATAGGATCACATCTGTGCAATACCCGATAAACCTTCCTCAACTAGAGAGGTTACACGTGGCATTAGCACACATGTCATCATATCCTTTACTACCCAATTACCCTCCCCCTAGCGGTTATAAGCGATTTTAATTAGACGAACTCTATGCGTGCATTACCCGTCCCTTCCTTATGGCCCTAGAGGTGTTTAGGACCTCTAATTTATGGCAGTTCGAGACTCTCCTGAGGTGCTTAAAGGAGAAAATCTAAGCGACAACAAAGAACATATAGGACTATCAAGTAAAGAACAATTAACGGGGCTCATGTTTACCTCCACAAATAAACAGATAATTAGCACGTCTGAAACATCAAGATTTCAGATGTTTCAGAAAAAGTCCTAGAACAGGATATGACAAGCAGAGAATGTGCAGTATTGCGTTAAGGCGAAGTGATAGAAACCTTATCAGTTTGCCTACTGATTTTAGGACTTGACGAATCTGGGCAGTTCACAAATAATTAAACAAAGCACAATTTTACCATTTTGCAGGATTTCAATTACCCTACAGGCTTTCCCGGGCGTGGATTTGAGATGTCCTATAAACATGATATCTAAATGTTAAACAGAATTTTAATACTAACAAGCGATTTTAAATAGGAAGTTTGAGTTCATGATGTCCTACAGGCATGATGTCTAGGTGCTGAACATTACAGAACTGATTTTATACATTTATCTCTATGAGCATGATATCTAGGTGTTGGGACTGCTTTTTATACTACCTAGGTATAGGCGTCGTATTTAGGCAAGTGCAATAAAGGTCCTAAAACATGTTTTCTAATGCACAAAGGAAAACTTTATGAACATGATTATTAGGCAGAATTAATAATAACATAGTGACAGGATTTCTAAGCAAGCATGATGTATGCAACATTTTTTAGAAAAGCAGAAATTTTAGAACAAACGACAGGATGCCTATGAACATGTTCTCTAATGCACAAATGATCCTAAGAGCATGATATCTAATTCAAGCAAATAGTCATAGTAATCCTAAAAGCATGATTTCTACCCAAATACCCCCACAAAAATTATATGAAAATCCCTACCCTTTTACTANCCCCAATATCTGTTTACAAGGATCATTATTGACCATGACATAATAAATACAAGATATGCTATAGGGAGCCTGAATAGGCCCAAAGTGAACCTGGAAATACTAGGCCTTCAAACGGTTCAAGGTGCCATGATGTCTAATAGGGGTATCCTGGTGTGTCAAAGTTTCCAAGGGCCTCAGGGACCCCGGGCAATGCTCACACCAAGGATCCTTTAAAGAAAACAGTTTTGTGCAGTGTGGAAGAGCCATCCCCAGTGTGTCAAAGTTCGGAGGAATCTCATGGATTCCTAGGCAGTACATACAGGGGAGGGGCAGAACTTAAATAATCTAAGAGTAGAAGTGAGAGTGCTTGACATAGTGGAAACAGTTTTGGAAAAACAGTCCAGAAGTAAAACAGTACAGAAGTGAGAATAATTTAGAAGTGAAAACACTTTAGGAGTGAAAAAACAGTTTGGAAACATTCTAAGAAAACAAAGGTTCAGCAAACAACAACAAATAGAAACACAGTCACAAGGTTTCAAACAAAGCTTCATATTGCCCAGACTTAACTCAGTTTATTAGTTGACCTTAGGTGAGCATATAACATGCTGAGAACAAACAATTACACAAAAAGGAAACAGGAGTTGGGAACATAAGAATCTTGAATCAGGAGCACATAGAAACAGGATGTTACGAAAGCATGCTAGTCAGGAGCATAGAGCAGGCATGGGGTAGATAACAATTCACTAGGACATACTGATTTAAGGTCTAGACAGGAATCGCTCAAGTTTAACAATCATACATAACTATAGAGGTAAGCATACTGACTCAAAGAAATGGATAGGGAAACATAGAAGTTTAATGTAAAAGCAGTCATGCTAATCAGTTCATGGAGGGGACATAATTGATCACACCAATTGAGGTTAATGGAAAAGTGGGAGTCTTAGACATCAAAGTAAACATGTTGGCTTAAAGCAGTAGACAGGAAATGTTGCAACTTAAACACAGAAGTAAGTTTGTTGGATTAGAGCAATAAACATGAAGGATTAAAACTTAAACAGAAAGTAAACATGCTGATTAGGTTGACAAACAAGAAAGAATGAAACTTGAACATGCTGATCAAAGCAATAAACATGAAAGAATACAGAATTAAGTACATAAGTAATTATACTAGAGACATGGACTTAACAGAAATAGAGCCACAGAGAACATACAGGTTCAGACTTCATAATGACATTAGGAATAGGAACATACCAGTTGAAGAAAATCAAATAGGAGATGAAAGGCATGCATGATTCAATAGTCTAACCTTGACTTTCAGCCGGCTAGACAAGCAATGAGCACAAGTAGCAGAGAGATGAGAGCAAAGTATGTGCTTGAGTGTGTATTTTCTGTGAACTCTTGTTCGTGTTTGAGAGGTAAAACAAGAGTGTATATATAGCACTTAGGGAGTAGGACAAATAAGGTAACCAAAATCAGAAGTCAATCAATTAAGGACAATCAAATAACCACAGAATCAATTCATATGAGGGAGTCCGGAATGGACCCCTTAACTAGGGGTAATCACTTAACAGTCACAACAAAGGGAGGGGGGGCTAATTAAGGCAAGGAATCCAAATTATACCAAATAGGGAGTTAGTAAAAATTCCAAAATCATACGAATGACTAATTAAGGCAAGTGTGACCAATTAAAGTCGTAAATAAGGAAACAAATAAAATCTATGCACAAAAATTTTAACAGAGAAAAATAATAGGAAATAATCAGTGAAAATCTCCAGAGAATACTGATTTTGGGGAAAGAATTACTCAGATTCTTTACATAGAAATCAACTAAGTAAAAAACTCTCATAAATACACAATTCAGCAAGAAAAGCAGGTTCGAACCATTAACAGGGATTAATTAGGGCAAAATTCCCAAAGCATACTGAATTTTAACAGGGAAAACATTTAAGTCCAAAAATAGAGTAAACTAATACGATTGGTATCACAGAAATAACAAAACATCGAAACAAAGTTGAAGAAATCAGTATATCACACATAATCGACTAGGGTTCGAACATTCATGCGAAAAGTAATCAAGATGATGAAGGAAAAATTAATTAAGCAATGAGAAGTTTAGAAAAATCTCCGAAGAACAGTTTGAGATGAACCCTAGTTTAGAAAGAGTGATTAAAATCGAAATAGCTAATTAAAATAAGAGATTTTTAAAGAAAAACACTTAATAATACTCGAATCACCCAGATCTAAGAAGAAACGGCAGTAATGAACTAGGGATTTCAGAAAAATAGTAGAGATGAAGAGAATCGGTCAAAAGACCCATGGATTCATAATAAAACAAGGAGAAATCCCTTACTTACAAACGAAAATGGCCTGAGACAGGCCGGTGAACAAGTTTCGAAACAGAACCAGTTGGATTTCCTTGAGATCCTCTCAAGGACTCGTGAAATTGAAGAGTCATGGCATATAGGAGACCAGGACTGGTCGGAGAAGACATAGAAGCACCATAGGAAGGAGGTTTACGTCGGTGACAGCGATTAGGGTTAGGGTTAGGTTGAGAGAGAGTTGAGAGGTTAGGGGGACGATGACGACGAGGGGGAAGGAAATGAGAAGGGTTAGGTTAGGAGTTAATTAAGGTAAGGGTGGATATGGACTGTTGATCTAAAAGATCAATGGCCACGATTGAAGAGGGGTTATTGGGTCGGGTAGGTGTGGAATTGGGCCTGGGGGGCTTGGGCTGGTATTTAAGGGGCTTGGGCTGGTATAAAGTGGGTTAGGTCTGAAAAAATTAAAGGAATTAAAAGAGTTATTTGTTAAATACCCAATCAATTAATAAATAATTTGTAAAAATAATTAACAAATTGTAAAAAATGTTTTTCATGCATAAAAATGTTTTAAAATAATTATTCAATATTTTAAAAATACAACAAGCCATTTTATAGTAAAGTAATGTAATAATGCATGCATGAGCTATAATTGCAAAGTTATTGCAATTGTAACCCAAAAATATAAATGTGGTCATTTGTGAAATAATTAGGCTTAGTATAAATATAAATAGTAGAATTAAGTCATAAATTCATTATAAAACCATTAGTGATGCAGTTAGTAACTATTTATATAAATAAAAATACTGGGATAAGTTAATTAAAATCCTTAAAAAATACAGAAATTATGAATGTTAATTGATGCTAATGCATCGTTTTGAAGGTATAGATGCAATTTTGAAAATATTATAGAGAAAAATTGGGTATCACACCAATCTGTCTCTGCATAAATTCCTTAAACATGGACAAAAGTTGAACAGCGGCGCGGAATGATCCGCAAATCACCAACGTGTTACTGTAAGAAGCCCCACAAGCCTAATGTTATAGGCCTGACTCTTTGACATCGGGCGTGGCGCGGCTGTGGCAAGAATTGGGTGTGGTGGCCTTGCCATTGGCCTATGGGCGGCAAAACGATCATGCAGACAATGGACAAGATATTTTCATGTGGGCTGTTATGGGCAAGTATTGGCCAAGGTCTGGGGCAGGCAAGACATTCTTGGCAAAGGCTTGGCAAGGCAGTGTGGGAAAAGTTGGGCGGCATGGCACGACATGCGCACCAAAGTCAGTGGCACGGGCATTTCGTGTTGTGGCAGCGCCAAGTGCGGGCTAAGCTAAAGCACGGCAGTGTAGGATGATGGCAAAGGCTTTCAATAGCTAAGGCAAGGCTATGTGAAGGAAAATACAAGCAATGACACGGGTAAAACAAGGGTTGACATGGGCAAGGCAGAAACTCGGCCAAGGCATGTGCAGGCGGCAGTGGCGTCGGGCGTGTGTGGAAAAATCATGGGCGGCATGTTGCAAGCAAGACATTGGTGCGGAGCAATGTCAAAATGAGCCAAGGCTGGGCGCAATGCCAGCATTGGGCGTGCAACAGCTGACCAAGTCAAAGGACACATGCAGCGCACATGCTAAAGTAGTTGGTGGTTACCTTTTTATGACCACTTGTACCCATGTCTGATTTATGCTTGTATCCACTATCATTTCATGTAGAACATGGCCTATGTAGTTGGGGATGTCAACTACAAGATAGGAACAAACTTAGTCTTAGCCCGACAAGTGGCAAAAGCTGTAGACAACAAGTGTCCATGTGTTGTCAAGTCTCAAAGGTTGTCTATGTGCTATAAATAGGTGCTTTGGACTTGGTCAGATTTGAGGGAGTGGAATTTTGTGTGATCTTCAAGTGGGAAACAAGAGTGAAACATGAGGGTTTCTAAGTGTTTCAAAAGGGACTAAGGTTAGGCATTGGGCAGGTCTTAGTCTTGACTAAAGAACGACTTCTGTTCTTTGTCAAAAGTGAGGTTGTGGTCGACTTGTGATCTTAGTCAAGTGAGTGTTCCTTTGTAAGTTTTCGAAATTAATACAAAGGTTGGAATTTTTCTGTATTTGATTGTGTTGTTTTTAATTTGCTGCCAAAATTCGTCTGAGGCCAAACTTGCTGAAAATTTGGCTAGTGTTGGGAAAGGCCAAGTCAAGTGCACAACTTGACCGTCGCGTGGGTGTGACTTTGGACTGACCAAAAACGCCCCCGTGACACCTAATACACAAGCCTATTTATGGAGCTGTAAATTAGTTTCATCGTAGACCTTCAACGAATATTTATCACCTCAAATATTCCAATTAACAATAGCTGTCGAATAACAATACCCCAAATAACAGCAAATAAATTACGTGTTCCAATTAACAAATCAAGGGCTAAAATATCAAGTTCAAATAAACGAAGGAACCGCACATAAGTAGAGGGAATAAAGAGAACCTTATCAACAAAGAGTTAGAAGCCTAGTCTCTTGGGAAATGTATCAAGAGCTTCAAGTAGCGGGAACCATACACAAATACATATTACTAGGAACAAGATATTATTATAGATGATTACAATATCAATGACATTGACAGACCCAAATTTACATCTATGTCAAACTACAGGCTGCATCATGAATAATATTCCTATCCTAGAAACGACCACAGTTTGGCATTCAGAACTTCAATTATAATCTTTGTTTCACGCGTCGGCCGTTAACATCGCCGCCATCAAGGATAACCCCATTCCCTAGCTTGCTGGCAATGCCAGAATGTTCACTTACCCTGGCAACATACTCCAACAGTTCTGTAAGGACATGAGGACAACTCTCTCTCAAATAGTCAAAACCATCGGTTTGCATAACAGCTGCATAAGAAAGACTATGCTGGTCAATACCGCTTAATAACATAACTCAATCAGTATCAACTAATAACATAACTCTGACACTAGTATGTACGCGCTAGAACAAAATTCAATTCGTTTGTGCAATCCTAAAATAAGATCAATGCTAAGAATTTAAAGGTGGAACCTATCAACTTTAAATCCCAAAAAAATCCTGGATTCACCTCAGAGGTGAATGGAACCAAGGTGCTTAAGGATAATTTTTCTCCAAAAGGTTCCTGGGTTAAAATACTATGCTAGGGATATGACAAGTTAAAAACAAATGGTCAATGAACATCAAATGCATAATGCCAACAATAATTATATAGCATGTAAAATCTAGATGCATGTTACCAAAAGAAATCTACTACTCAATTGACATTTTCAATTATGCTATCTTGGATTTGAAGTGGTGGCATATAAATTGCAATTTGCACAAAAATATTGTAACTATGTCCTTTAGGCCTATCGGTTGAGCATAAAGTTAATTCCATGATCCACACTGACAAATGGCATCACCAAATTGTAAAGTTGCGAGTCTTCTTTCACTTTTTCTTTTGTGCCTAAACCTGAACCCCTTTAGAAATAAGGACGATGAATAGAAACTCATTTCAGAAATACTAATACAGACCTGAATTAATGGCCAGACATTCCCTTCCAAATTAACTAGCGACAATATTTTCAGTAGTACATAAAAAGAATTGTTGAAAATCAAATTAGAACTTTCAAATTTTCATTTTACAGAGATAAAGCACAAGTACATTTTATTACAGAAAGTTTTCATAAGGGGAATTAAATCTTTTGAGAGTTACACTTAGGAGAGATTATTTGTAGATCATGATGCCAAAAAAGTATAAATGTGTTAGAATTAACACAAAAAGTCAAGTACTTGAAAGTTGAACCAAATAATCAAATTGAATCGCAACTATGATGTAGCACTATAACATGAGTTGAACAAGAGATAAAAGATCACCTCTCAGATTTTCTGGCATGGCAACAAATTTGAGACAGACAGATTTCAGCTGGAAACAATGGTGCTGTTCAGCCAGAGCTAAAGTTGTTGCAACAGTATTAATCGCAACTTCCTCACACAGGTTAGCCTCGCAGAGCAACCTGAGCCTATCTAACCCATAACGGTCAGCAGCCGCAAGCAGATGTTGAGACATTAAGGTCGATGCCCATTTTGAGTTCAATCCTGTGAGTTCTTCCATGTCCGGCAGCACATCCCAGTAAATGAAATGAATAAGAGCCTGCCATCAACATACACGAAAGCAACTAATGCAAAATTAAATCACAAAAGTATAATGAAAAGAGATAATACCACATCAGAATTGCAAATAAAAAACATTTAACTCAAAAATGAACTCCAAATACGGTCTATTGGCATCTGCGGTAATCTACTTAGCTTCCTGTTGATACTGTAATAAATTAAACAGCTTGAACAAGTACACCACAGATGTAATGTTACCAAAGGCAAAAAGCATAGAAAGGTGTTCTTGGGCTTTAAACATAACGAGCAATCACCATGGGTCCAGTGAAAAAATGCAAAAATGAAGAAGCAAATAAGTAAATATGTAATGCAAGAAAAAGTAGATATAAAACCAACAAGTATAGATAAAGGAATTAGAAAAAAAAAAAATCAACAAAATAAGTGGATGATAATTATAAATCAAGATGAAATTTAGCGTATCTATAATCTCCTATTCTTAATCATACATATTCATCCATAACTTTTGATTGATATTTAGTATGTCAAACTGCAAGGTACATTCATTATTTAGTGTCACCTTCGTCAAGATTATAGAAAATGTTTTGATTGATAATTAGTATGTCAAATTGCAAGGTACATTCATTATTTAGTGTCACCTTTGTCAAGATTATAGAAAATGGGCAATGATGTGTCCCTTTAGTGCCTCGATGCTTACACTGCAACAGTAACAAAGCAAGGCACAACACCTACTAGCTTATGCTGTATCTAATTTCCAGACTTAAAAGTGCCTCGACGGAGACTTTAACAACACTGAGCATTCCTAAAAGTAGGGATCAGATCAATGTATTTAAGTTTACAATCACTGGAATGCTTGGGACAAAAAGTAATTTTCGCATTAAAAGTTTCCAAGATAAGCAAGTTAAAGAAGTTATTTGACTGTTGTCTGAATGCATACCTACTTCGCACCAGCCAAAATGAAGTTGCACTTCTTACCACTTGCATATAAATTCATAACCACTTATCCCCCACCAATGTCAACTGAACTTTAGGAATATTATCATCAATGGAAGTCAACTTCCATCTTTTTGAGAGTAGAAAGTAAAAGGTAGAAAATTCAAAGCAAAAGCACCACGATGTAAATTTCCCATGAGTTGGAAGAGCCAGCAAGTAGATGTATCACATACAAGTAGTTTACAGTAAGAGAGGCCTTCAATTTTATGACAATTGGAAAAACAAACCAACGAAGAGAAAATCATATAGTAGAGCATAAAGTTCCTACATGTCTTCCGAAATAGCTTCATACTGACAGCTTTTAGCCTTCCAAGCTGAAACTGTTCAACTGAATACATCACAAATCCGTAAAGAACAATTCCTTGTCCACCTATAACCTTCTTAAACACTTAATTATGGGTCAAAACTCTGTATTGAACTACCAGGTCTCTATTGGAGAGAAAACTTATGAAACCTATTAAGAGTGGCAGAAAATATTCATCTAAAAAAAAGAGGCAGAAAATAACAAATAACTGCTGCAGGTGCAAGTAACTTCGAAAAAATTGCTTAATCGCAGTGTGAAAGAAAATGCAATGACAACTGAGATAATAAATGGAATGAGGAGTTTTCATAGTAGCACAGTAATGCAAATACCAAGTTCAGCATATTAACTATCTTGAATACTTACAGATCACATTAATGATATTTACATTATAAGAAGTCCAATCTAGAGATAAGGGAAGGAAAGGGGATCGAGGTATATGACTTTGACCTTAAAAACAGGGGCTTCCATGTCTTCTACTTTTATATGCTCTGTATTTTGATCCTTCATTGGACCATAGAGTTGTGCTCTGAACACAGGTGACCTCGCAGCAATTACCAATTTGTGAGCAGCAAATATCTCTCCATCAACTTCAATGTTTACATCAGTACCCTTCCCACTTTCAAGGAGTTGTCCAAAATGTAGTCCAATATTTGATGGTGGTAGAGGGATGGCGTAAGTTTTAGGTCCTTCGGTGCGGGACCTCACAACACCAACACAGCAATGAACTTGCAGGCAATCATCCTTCAGGTAGTCTGATGTTTCTAAAGCAGTTCTTTTGAAGAATCGCTTATATCCCCTGCAGAACCCAAATTAGCTCATGTAGATTTATATACGTGCATGTTAAATAAAGAAAAGGTTCGACAAACATGGATAGAGAAGGTGATATGTGAAGTAAAAAAAATTAAGTCAAATGCTGCAACTGAATTCTGGTCTGAAGTGCTAATTTCAATCATCAACAAAACAACTTTCAGCATACTTCAAAAGCTCATATGAAACGCAAATAGTCTCCATTTCTTGAATAGGGTAAATCAAAATAGAAGTTTCTTTTTTTATCAGGTAAGATGAGTACATCATAAAAGACGTTACAAGAATAAGAACTACAGCACAAGCATATAAAGGTAGACAAAGACGAACGAGATGTGCAAAGATGACTGCTGGTTGCAATTTCTTCTACTAAAAGTTAAGCAAATCTATTCACAAAGACAAGGACAAGGTTAAAGCGCCCAGTGTCACAAAATCAAAAGTATACCACAACACAAGCCCATACATTAAAGTACACCGTACAAAAGAGTAAGTCAATCAACCAATCCATCAAACAATACTCTATCGGAAAGGACAGAGGTTGGGTAAAACCAGCGTTGAATAGTAAGGGAAATTCAACTGCATTAGACCACACCGTGCAAAAAGTAAAAGAAAGAACCCATAAAAGGGAACTCACCACATGCTTCCACGATATTTAAGAGTGTAGGGCCCACTCTCCAACGCTCTCCCGAAATGGCTATGCACCTTATGCCTACCCTTACCGCTTTGATCAATTAACGTCAGCTCAAAAAGCGCCCTCACATCCGTGCCTTCGCTCGCTAAGGCAATGAACAACGAAACATACGTGGAGTTATCTTCAACGCTCTTTCCATCAGGATAGAAATAGATCGCCCACGAATATCCACCTACCATGAACGTATCAGAAGCGATGTACTTCCCAACCCCAATCCCCTTGGACAACGAATATCCCGTGATCTTAAAATCGTGAGAGCCATTCACCGTCTCCGTCACCGACGTCGACGTAGTCGTCGCCGGAGATGATGAAGTCGAGGACGATGAAGAGGGTTTGTTAATTGCCTCGTTTTCAACCCTTCCCATGCCCACCATACGTGAAAATTTTAACGGAAATCACTCAATCGGTCAATTAATCTTTAGTCAAATTTCCAATTTATGAATAAATTGGAAATGTGGATCAGATCTAGGGTTTGGAAAGCCAAATTCAAAGGAAACGGAGTGTTTTGGGCTAGAAAAATAAGGGTTTTATCTGCGAAATCGAGGGTGAATTTAGAGGAAATCTAGGCCCTGCGAAATTAGGGCTCTGGAACGGTAGAATGTGAATTTTCTAGGGCTTCGCGAGAGGAGGAGGAAGAAGAAGAGACGGAATGGATTTTATACGCGCGGTGGGGTTGTGACAAAATATGATGATTAGGCACTGTGCAAGCTGGCTGTATGATTGAGTTGGAAACTCACGCGCTGTTGGGGGGTTTTTTCGGTGGTTGAGGATATGCGGAATGTAACCGTTGGCTCTAAAGGAGTAAAAGGAGATCTTTGGTTAACGTGCATGTATTGATGTAGTCCCGTATAGGGAAATTTAGGCGTCGTTTGTAGTCCCGTATAGGGAAATTTAGGCGTCGTTTGGTAGAGTGTATAAAAATAGTGCGGAATAAATTCTATTAGTAATGTAAATATTAATTATGTAAATATTAGTTTTTATCTACAATTTGGTATGGTGTGTTAAAATTATAATGCATTGCATCATTTTTAAAGAAAAATAATTGTTTACAAAAATGTCATTCATATTCTCTAGCTTTAAAAGACTTTAAGGACAATTTTATCTTTAATCGTTCTAATGCATGCGTTAATAGCCTTGGTATTACTAATGACATGGTTTTTTTATGCATTACTTATACATAGGATAATTTATACACAAGTTAAAAAAATATACCAAACAAGGTATTAGTAATGCATTGAGCTAATGCTTGCATTATTTTTTTTAATACCTCTTACCAATCGACCCCTTATACTCCTATTATATAATTGCCCTAAAAATAATAACCTAAAATATATATTTTTTTATATATTACTACTAATTATAATATATATACTACATTTTATATATATTTTTAGCGAACAATTATAATTATTTTTGACCGACCGGCCAAATATATTAAAAGCCCTAATGTATATAGATTCACATAATAATTATACGAGGACTATGGTACTGTAGATTCTTTATGCGAATAATAATAATGGAAGAATTATTGTGAAAAGATTAATATTGGGACAATTGTTACGTATTATTTTTTTATTAAAGTTAAATTGTATTAATAAAAAATAGGTCTGTATAATGCCAATTAGTTGTTGACCAACTACTTTCCTGAATATAAGTCTAACCCTATATTACAAGTTTCATCCATGTCCACTACAAATCTAGGAATTATTCAATAGACTAGATACAGAAGATGTGCACTACAATTGCATACATAAAACTTTAAGGAAATCGTTCTAAGTTGTGTAGTGTGTGTTGCTAGGATGGATATCTTCCGCCTCTACTGTGCACATGAATGACAATTTCTCTGCATATTCTGTGTTCTTCAAAAGTATCTTGCTGGAATTTAATCATGTTTCTTTCCCTCCATATACTGTAAACTAGCATAATAAACACATAGCTAGCATTTATTTCATGATTGTATTCTTTATAGCCATGCAACATGCCCAGCCGAGCTTCTCTTTCTAGCTAGTCATGTTCCTTCTCATGCCTAACCAAACCAGCAGTCTGCTCCACACTCTCCTAGTTACTGGATATTCAAAGAATAGATGCTCTAGGTTTCAGTACTTGCTTTGCAAAATGCACAATCAGGTGGCACCTGCACACCAATTTTGTTTAGTTTATCCATTGTGACTAGTCTTTCATGTGCAGCCAACCATATGATGAATTTAATTTTGGGATGGATACTTGTCTGCAATACTATGCTCTTCCAAGGAACCTTTTGATACTGGGGCATCAACATGAGGTAGCTTGCTTAATAGAAAATTTCTCTTGCGCCTGCATTATCTTCGGTCGATCAATTAAGGAACCCTGCATGGACTAACTCTGCAGAGTCTCTCTTGCCACTAATAATGTACTCCAAGTTCTATTTTTTGGTGTAGTAATTATGTACCCATTTTATCCACAAATATTCTTTTTTCATTGCAACAATCCATAATTGTTTGAGTATAGTTATTTTGTTCCATAGGCACAGATTTATGACATTTAGGCCACAAAAGTTCATACAGATCTTTTCCCAGGGTACTATTTTTTTTTTGTGTGATGGAAGCCACACCAGTCCATAGGAATGATCTGCACATTGTTTCAATCATCTTCATAACATTCTTGGGGAGGAGGAATATTTGTGTCCAATAGGTCTGAATATCAAACAATAGTAACTATATCAATTGTAATCTACCAGAGTAAGAAAGCAGCCTGGCAGACCAACAATTGATTCTTGTTGAGATCTTCTCAATTAGAGGTAGGCATTGATGAACACTTAGCTTTTAAGGTGATAGTGGTACTCCCAAGTATCTGAAATAAAGAGTACCCCAATAGCTGCAGGATGGCCTGTCTTTCATGTACATCCACCCTAGCCAAGTAAATAGACCTTTATCAATATTAACTTATAACCTAGAAGATGAAGAAAACCTCTGAAAAGCACCCTGAATAAATTTGATAGATTCAATGTCTGCTCTGCAGTTGCAGACATATGAACAAATCATCAACAAAGCAGATATGAATGATGCCTAGTTTTCTGCATCTAGGATGGAAATTGAAATCACAATTTTCTGCCAGTTGCATCACTTCTCTTTGCAGATACTCCATAGAAATGACAAAGAGGTATGGGGACATGAGACCACCTTGTCTACTCCCTCTTTTTTCTTTAAATGATTTTGTAAGTCCACCATTTAGAGTATGAGAGCGGAAACACATTCCATAATCCATTCAATGAATTTGAAAGGGAACCCAAGATCAATGAGCATTTTTCTCAGAAACCTCCAGTCTATAGTATCATAGGCCTTTCTTAAATCCACCTTCATAACTCATCTAGAAGAGAGACATTTTCTATTGTACCCTTTGAAAAACTCATGGCTGAAAAGTATGTTGTCAATTGTACTTCTTCCTTCTATGAAAGCAGGCTGTGAGTGTCCAATTAGATTACCAACCACCTTCTTGATTCTCAACCTTGGCAATAATTTTGTACAAGGTATTACAACAAGCAATATGCCTATAGTCTTTAACCGGAGATGGTGAGCTAATTTTAGGAATTTGTGTAATAGTTGTGCAATTCACCTTTCTTAAAAGTTTCCTATTTCAACGAAGCTTTGCACTGCATCATAAACCTCCTCCTTCATTAGGTCCAGTTTTTGGTGAAAAAACTCTATAGGGTATCCATCAACCCTTGGAGATTTGTCCGATGGCATGTTTTTGATGGCTATGTCTATATCTTCTGTTGTCATTGGTTGTATCAATGCACATTGTTATTCCATATTCAAGCGTGTACCTTTTTTATAACTTCCGAGTTTGGACATATAATGTCCCCACTACAAATTCCCATTAGTCTTGTAATTAATGTAATAAATTCAGTTTCCACTTGTGTAGGGTATGTGGGATTTATCTCTATGTCTGTATATACAGATGTGATTATTTTTCTGCTTTGTATGATCTTTCATTATGCATGAAAGTACTTGGAGTTAGTGTCACCACATATAATCCAACTTTCCCTAGATTTCTGTCTGAGGGATTGTTCTTCAATACTACTCTGTTTATCAATCTCAGCAAGTAGTTCCTTCTCCTAATCAAATAAACTTTGGCAAAAAGGTTGAGTTAGTATGGTGGCTTGTACAACCTCTAATTTTTGCCTAGTTTGATTTAGCCTTTGTGCATATGAAGCCATATAATGATTCAATTTATTTAGCTCAGGTTTTAAATCCTTCAGCGTTCTACATATGCTAACCATAACATCTACATCTTGATTTTGATGCCATACCCTGTGTAACATTGCATGAAACTCAGGTTGGTTCATTACATTAACAAACAGTTTGAATTCTTTAGGGTGCAATCACCTCTGTTGTCCATACCTCGGGAGTATAGGGGAGTGATCAGACACTCCTAGGTTTAGAAAGTCAACCTCCACATGCCTATATTGTTGTAGCCAAGGGAGATTGCCTAATGCCAATCTATCTTACTATAGACTTTTTCTGGTAACATTTTGCTTATTACATATAGTAAAATGCCATCCAATTAATCTTAGTGGAGTCAGTTGCAAATTATTCAGTAATCCCTGGAAGCCTTGGATCTCTGTTGATGTAACTGGTTGCCCAATTTTTTCCTCGGTAGAGAGAACATTGTTAAAGTATCTACAAAGAATTCATGGTACACTTATAGGTGCACCAACCTACTGAATTTCAGTCCACATTCCCCCATGTGTTGCAGTGTATTCTTTGCATATACCATTGTGAGTACTTGATAAAGTGGCCAGTGACATCCTCTACTGAGCAATGAATATATTGTTCCTTTGTTGCTAATATCTGTACAGTGATATGATCTCTTCATAAGAGCCAAATTCGACCATTTATCGTTGTATTGTAATTACAACAATAGTTCCATCCTTTAGCTACTTTCTAAGTATTTGTACTACTTTACTTTCTTTAACTCTGATTTACACACAACCCATTATATCTACTTTATGTCTTGCCAGAAAGAGAAAAAGAGTTGGAGAAATATTTTCAACTCTTTGTGTTTAGAGAGCTTGTTCAGCCCTATAATATTCCAAGTGCACACAATCATGGAGGATCTTCCATCCTCGATGCACATATAGGACCTCCCTCTGTAGTGCTAGGCTCCTCAATTCTTAGGGAAGCAAATCAGTTGGCATTCAACATTTTCCTAGGATCATGCATTCTGCTACTAGGATCACCGTGTTTAGTAGCTTGTGCAGCTATGGCTTTGCCCTTTGTCCTTTTACTGGTCTGCACTAACCCACTCTGTTGATTAGGAGATGCATCTTCTGAAGGCAGGGAGACATGTTTTTGTGCCTCAGCCTGGGTATTCAGTTCCTCCCAATTATACTTCATATTATATGCTTGGCATCATTGCTTGTCAGGTTGGTCCAGTTGTTTTGGGCTTCTTCCTATTCCTTTTCCTTTTTTTCTTAGCCACTTCCTAGTATGACTCTTCCTTATGCTCTGATGTATTCTTTCTGCATATGTCTGAGTCATGCCTAAATTTTATGCAGTCTACACAAAACTTTTGTCTCCAATCATATGCCACTTGTTGTTGAAATACACCAAAAGGTGTATCAATTTCAATACACTATGTTAAGGGCTGAGGCACATCTTATTCAACTAAAACTCTAGCATATGATATTTTCTCCAATTCTACAGTGAATATGTCAATATACAATGATTTGCGCACTCCACTATCCAATTTTCTCAAAGCTTCAAGGGACCAATAGCCTACTGGTAAGCTAGGGAATTTCACCCATAGGGGGGTGGTGCTTAGGCAATCCGGATCAAAGTAGAAATTTATTTCCTAATTCTTCAATATGAAAGGTTTATTGTGATATGTATATAGGCCAGCATGCATAACCAAATCTTTATCCTCTACCGTATGGAATTTAAAAATATAGTACCCTTCATCATGATATAGTATCTTAGGCTTTGAAATAAAATTTCATACTGTTGTTACATATTTGTCCGTTGATCGGGCGAATGGGGTATCATCAAGCACATATCCAATAAGGGCCGAATTCCATAATTCCTCCTGGATTTGATGTCTTTTGCAACAATTTTAACCACCAATTTACCATCCCTCATTGATGGAAGAACATAGGTAAGAGGTTTCCCCATTTGCGAGCCAAATTTATTGACATGTTCATAACTCTTCTCAATTTTTTCCCTCTCCTCCATAGGTGTTGGATGTGTAGCATTACCAATTTCAGAGAACTGAAGCCTACGAGGTGCATGTATTTCTTTCTTTACTTACTCGTTTTTACCTCCCTAACGGGAGATTCCTGTTTGGTATTCTCAAAATCCGCATCAATTTCACTCTCCTCCTCAATTGATTGAAATTTCGAAGGGAGAAAGCTTCCAAAGGTCATTGGAATCCTCTACTGATGAATTTCTATTGTTGGTGTTACCATCATCTCCATCATTGTCGCCAGACAGTCGCCCTGGTAGCGGTGTTGGTCATCTCTTCAGTAGGCAGCGTATCTTAGCATATATAGCTAAACATACGCCGAGAGCAAAAAGGATGACCTAGGTCACAAACGAACTTGTAATATTATTTAGCTAACATTTATTGTCCCATTACATATTAGTTACTTATTTTAAAAGGATATTGTAGTAATAAAATAGCTTTTTCATCTGCTAATATACTTATTCATGTTTCACTTTTTATCATTTATAAAATAATACCTAAAATTCCTATAAATTAATGTTTATACTATTTAACACATCACCAACCAATTGATGAATTAGTTATGCTATATATATTATCAACACTCATTTACCTTTGATTTTGTATAAAGTGAATCTATTTCCTTTGAGAGATGGCATTGCAAAAGAAATGTATACACTTTTTAATAAGAACACATGAGAGATAAAAAGAAGTAAAAAGCATAAGTAATATGTACAAATGTCTTTTCGCAAGTTGAAATCGTATACATCAATTATCACTATTGCCTCTAATCCTTCACACCCTCTCTTTCCCTTCAGTGTCATTATTTTTTACGAGCTGAAATATTTATATTAAACTACATAACATTGTTTGTGGGATTACAAAAGTCAGTACTTGTTCAAAGGACATTAGAGTTATCCAAGCTGGCAAGCATATTACAAACATTAGTACTTAATTTTTTTTACTAAATAAACTAGCCATTCTCGGCCCATGTGCAAGTTATTTATGACATAAGGAGGAGGGAAGGCTATGAGTTGATGATCCTTTGGAATATTAAGTGCTTCCGTTGTGAGCCGGTGTGCTACTTCATTTCCTTATCTGAAGTTATGGTGGATTGGCGGATGATTTAGCTGGAGCATTAACTACATGCAATCATAAATAATATTGTCAAGAGCAGTACATCCAATATCCAACAAATTAATAACCTCAGTGTTGTCCATTTAGATAACCAAATGTGTCACGATCCAAACTGATGGGCCGCGATGGGCACCCGGTACCTTACTCAACCGAGTACTAACGTAACGTATCTTTCGTATTATTCTATTATAGGTAAATGAACCAAAGTAAAGCATGGGGTACTATCATTGGTAAATGAGTCAGAGAGGCTGTTGTGAAATAAGTAGAATAAACATGAGAGAATACTCTACATAGAACGACCCAACCTGATATAGAAGCTTACATATGTGACATACGGGCCTATAAAGACAACATGATCATTTGTAAACTCAAAATAAGTATCCTTATGTATGACATATGTCTACAAGCCTCTAAGAGTACATAAGTATCATAAAGGCTAGGACTGGGGCCGCCATACCAATCAATACATGTCCTAATTATACTGACCAAATAAGAAACTCCGGAGTAAATGGAGCGCACCAACACCTTCCGTTGAGCAGATAGCCTGCTTGGAGGACTCTCAACCTATATATTGGGACCTGCAGACATGAAACGCAGCATCCCCAGGCAAAAGGGAAGTCAATACAAATAATGTAATGAGTATGTAAGGAATGAAAATCAGTAAACAATAGACATGAGAGAAACATAGAGTAAAAGACTCAACATCTATATCTGAATAACTCTGAGAATCATTTAATATTATAATATTATGCATATGCATATAAATATCATACATGCATGAGTATATGTATTCATAACATCATCAAGCCTCTGAGGGCATCCCATCATATCATTTTAGTCACTGAGGGCAAATCACCAACGTATACCAGCTGATCAGGTGGTGGCGCGCATATAACACCATAACATTTTCCCATATCCCATATATATATAATATACATATATACGCGTATATAACACCATATGGTCATGGGTCCATGTACATGTATAAATAAATGCAATGCGTGAGAAGTACGTTAATAAAATTTCTCAGAATGTCATAAGACCATTATGCCTTTGATTAATATCATGAAGTAAACTTTATAAACTTACGTATTTTTTTAGACCCATGAACAAATGATAGAATAATATTACACATGGGGAATCAAGAACAATATTTCTATGAATAGAGTCATTTATGAAGATTGTGCATTTGCTCGTCTCGTTTGTGCCGTATAGATCATGCCAAAAGAAAGAAGGGATAACCTTAACATACCTTAACTTCGTTGATTCCTTAATACCTTCCAAGAAATTCTTCAAAAAACTCAACTCAATCTACCACAGCATGAGGAGATTCAAAATCAGTGCTGAGTAAAGGCTAAGTTCGCAACTTAAACTAGTAGCTCGTTTATTTGGGCAGCATCTCCCCAGTAACAAGGCCCTCCTCCAATATCATATACCAACAACACTAAGAAAAAAATAATAATAACAACATGTACGCATTATTTTCCAACCTTATCTCCACCACAATATATCACAAAATAGCCCACACACCCTAATCACTTCATACATAAAACGACAACAAAAGTTGTGTCAAACAACCTAAAAATATAATGACGAATGACCAGAAAACCATTCCATCATTATGTGGTATTTTTTCACACCTTTTATCCTCCAAAACTCCATAAAACATCAGCAAAATATACAGCCCAAAAGCAACGAAACAACCCACAAAAACAGTCTGCTACAAATTGAATAACTCGAACTCACGACTTCCGATCACCGTCCCGTGAGTTCTAACTATTAGAAAATGAATTTATCAACCTTACTTGATATTTAAAGCTTAAATACAGAAATTAGACATTTTCTTAACTATGAAGTACCTTCCAAAACTCAAAATACAAAGAAAAAGGGAGGCGATATAACGATACTTACATTGTAGGGATCGTTCTAGTGTTATCGCTTTTTGATTTCGTACACCGGATATTAATCCTCTTTGAAAACCTTGAAGAGAGCTTAAGATAAGTTTAGGGGTGTTCCCTGGTTGTGTTCCATGGATAAATGGAGAGAAAAAAATGGCATAGGGATTATATATCAACTTTAGACAAGTCAAATAGGTGCTAGCTTGGCACCCTCTCATTGGCCCATCTTTAGATGTTTATATCTTTTTATCCGGATGTCGTATAAAAAAATGGTTAAAAGCGTTAGAAACTACTCCAATACCTTCAATTTTGTATATAATATGTCCCAATAAGATCTCATATAACACACGAAATGTATTGTTAAAAAAGCTTTAGTCACACTTTTGTCACACACCTACTTGTCACTTATGACGTCTGTGCAGTCTCGCAAAATAACAAATATCTCTACTCTTATGTCATATCGATGAATGGTTTAGTGCGTTGGAAAATAGAATTGTAGATCTTAAATTTGGTAGGTAGATCATCCCTTAATTGTAAGTATATCGGGAGAAAAGCTCAACTATATTTGACCTAAATTTCAGCATAGTTATGAATGTAACTTGTGATGATCTTTGCCAACATTTATTCCACAACTCGCTGGACTTTAAAACATAACACACGACTATCATAAGACAAAAATAACTCATAAAATAACCTCCATACCATTTTGAGCACCCTAGTCTCACCCCAAAAGTACAAGTTATAATATTCCCAACTTGTCGACTTTCAACGAAACTTATTTTCTTTAATTTGTTTAGCTTCTAAGCCTTCCAACCCTCTTGATACTTGCAGTCCATGATCTTAAATATTTGAAACCTCTATGATAACATGATTAAATTACTTTTTGTACTTTCAGAGATGATCTCATTTTAGAGCTTACGTCAATTGACTTACGATGTACGAAACTATGCAGTGTAACAAAATGGCTTGTACCCTTGGATAACTGCTAACTTTAGTCCTTTTAGGGAAAGTAACTCTGATTGAAGGGATATGAAGCCTGACCTCGATGTTGATAGCCAAGAACCCATTGGCTAGAGTTGTTTCTGAATACTCCTGCTAGCCCACACATAGAGTTTTCTTTATTAAAGACACCATCTAAATTTAGTCTATAAAACCCTTTATGTGGTTTATGCCATGTAATGTTTATTCTATGTTTTTGGATGGTTTCCTGCTGTATAAGCAACTTTTATTATGTTGCCAATGCAATCTCATCATTCAGGTTAAAGGTTAACTTGGTATTGTCGTGGTTATTCTTATTTATAGTGAGCCAAACCTTTCATATCGCAAATGGAAAAAGGTTTTCCCAAATTAGGTGAGTGGTTAACGATGGAACAACTAGGTCGCAAGTGTAGAGGAGTCAGTGCATGGCTTCATTATGGATGGGGATATCATGTCCTAATTTGGACTGAAAGCACTTATAACACTGAATATGAGGAAAATATGTTCAATAGATTCGCCTTCCCTTTTACTGACTGAACAAAGGGGGTCAATATAAATTCCTATACGATGAAGTTAGGAGCGGTAAAGTAGTTTATTGTGGAGGCATTTCCAAAGGAAGAATTTGATTTTGTTTGGACACTAGAGTTTCCATATCCAAAGAAATTTATGGTCATTCGTGTTGGTAGTGGTTAGAAGATTGTAGCAACTTTTAGATGTGATACATCCATTACTAGTTAGGGGCCAAATTGGGGTGTCTTTATGATTGTCATGGGGAGATATCAATAGAATTTCATTATAAATAACGAGAGGTAAGGTAAAGGGGATCTTAGTAAAATCCTACTTGTTAATGTTCCAGATATCTTTAAAGGTTAGATTACTGTTGTTATTATCCATAATCCCTTCTATGCACTGCCTTAGAGGTGACGAGTTAGGTATCCAATTTATATACCAATTGTTCATAGTAGAGTTCTTACTGGAAATCCACTTGATGCCTTTGTTACAGATTTTCCAACCCTTGATGATGCTTTTCCATATAAAGGAGAAATTTGTAAGACTGGCATTTGATCCATACAAGATTGTGAGTAAATTCATCAAAGGTTTTTGGGTATTATTGAGTAATCTCCAAGCAAGGTTGACGAGCGCAAAAAATACACTAAAATATGCTCGCTAGTCGAATATAATAATTTATAATATCGTATCCACAGGAATTAGATTTAAACAGTATCTTCGTAGTTTGTAGCTCAGTTTCTATCCAAGATGATTAACAATGGAGATTTATGTGATTTAAACTAAAGTTAACTAAGAGTCTAAACTATTGACTAGAGACAAACAATGTAAGTAATAAGCAAAGGAAGATATCAATTTGGAGAAGATACGGTTAATAGGATAGGAGCAAGATAAATGTTTGGGATTTAACTCTAGATAATTCACTTTTAATGTTCAAGTGAGTCTCTCGAATTCACTCGGTTATTAGTTTAATTGATTTGTAGAAACTCCTCTCTCGATTAAGTATCAACCTCACAAGATGAACCAATTTTAAACACGTGAAGATATACAAGGATTTGTAATGGATTGGTCTTTAGGAGAACCTCTCTCGATTATTCTCCTAGTTAAGTTCAATCAGCAATTCAACTAGCCTCTTCCGATTATTATGAAGAATTAATGACTTCAACAAATAACGTGTAATGCAACAACATCACATATTATGCCTCTTTCGATAACATCAATATGTGAATATATGTGCAACAATAAAAATACCCAAAACGATTCAATACATAAAACTAGAGTTAATATCCACAAATAATTCTCAAAGCACCAAACCCATCATACCTAAGGAAGAATTACTTCATGGATATGGAGAAATTCATTATCTTTAAGTTTAAGTCAAAGGAAAATATAAAACATCCAAACCCTTGTCTTGAGTGAGGATAAATGCTGAAATCCTTGTGCTCTTGCTTCTCCCTCTTCTCCTTAGCTTCCGTATGTCTAAATTATGTCAAAAGTCCTCAAAATACCATTTGTCCATGTATAAATACCAAGTAGGGTCGGGACCAAACAAATACACCCTCTCCTACGCAAAATATGACACTTTCCCTGAGCTGTACATGCACGGCCGCGCACCTGAAAGTGTGCTCGCGCACTTGGTCGTGCAATTTTCACCATGTTCTGCCTCCAGTGTGCCCAATGCGCGACCAGTGTGCGGTCGTGCACCTGGGTGGCTTTATGTTGGGAATTTGGGAGAACTTAAATCATTAAAGTTTCAGCCCTTTTAAATATCTTTCCAACAATATATTATGGAGCCCAAACAGGGTTCTAAGCAAAAAGGTATATGCATCTTGCTGGATTCTTTGTTTTGTTCATAAAATGCACTATCATCCGTTGATCCTAGAACACGATCCCGAATTAATCCTTGGGCTATTACTCAGAATTAAAAGCTCCTAAATAGCTTGAATTCATTCCATAACATCTACATAGACAGGGTTTATTCCTTACAAGGCATAAAACACACAATTAGTGCAAAACACTAGCAATTAAAGCTCAACTCAATTAAAGCGCAGTAAATTAGAGTGCAATAAGAAACTAAAACACAAGACTATAGCTTAACATCAACACCCCACACATAAACCATTACTCGTCCTCGAGCAATCAAACTACACTTTATAATGACACGACCTTTTTAAACAATTCTCATAACTCATTATACCAAGAATATTTAAAATTGACTAAGCATAATAGTGTAACATCCTAGCCTCAATATTTGAATCAAAAGTACCACGCATTATTCACAACTCACTCACTTACTCTAACATAGAGGTCAACGACATTACCTTTCCTTCATGAATCAAGTACCCGCACAACAATAGAGAGTAGTTTCACACACAATAAAATTTAAGAACGATCAGGAACTCAAGATAGAAAGAATTTACTCACTCTTAGAAATAACATTCATATGCCACATAAGATGAACCATATGCTTGCCCGTAGTGTACTACTCTACTAATTCGAGCTCGTTCAGTCAAGGATCAAGTATGACTTTAATTGGTTGTAATGTAGGCTATGGAACGGGTAGGATACATTTAGATATAAGAGTGAATACACCTCCCTAATCACTTTAATACATACATTTTATTCAAAACTCCACACTTATGTCAAACTAGGACTTCACCTTTACATCCATTTACGTTAACTCCCAACTTCTTTAAGCACCATTACATCAAGAACTACTACTTATAATGAATATTTTTCACAATAATACGACTATTTTTTTTATTCTTTTTCAATTCAAGTGGCTCTTACTTTTTTCAAAACAGTGCACCTCCTTCATTATTTCAATACTTCCACTCAAAAGCCAAACCAACCACTTCACACTTCAAATTTTATAAATTCAAAACAAATTCAAGTGCTCACGAAAGGTAAATGGTTAAAATAGATGGTCAATTCAAACAAATGGGTAAGGCTTGTAATGTGGTTGCCAAAGAAACAGGATTACATGCTCAAAAAGAGTTAACTAAGACACATAACAATTAGGTGGGTAAACACATATATATGGATCAACAAATAAATGCCTATATCACTTTCAACACTAAATAAAACTACTATATCGCTTTGCAAACACACGGGGCAAGTTCTAGACATCAAATGTAATGCATAGAATCACAGAAACCTCACACACACATGGAACATAACTCACTCAGGATTAGACTCATCAAGACACTATAGTCAAAGCAGTTAAGCAAAGTTAAGCTTATTTAAGAGTCAAAAACTGAGCATAAGCGTCACAACCAAAGCACTCACTATTCTCAAGGCATGATCAAGTCAAGAGATATTGATTCCATTTCAAATCATAGCACAAGGTTTCCCTACTCCTAAGAACAAAAACTATCTACACTCGGTTCAAACAAAACCCTTGGAAAAGAACCGCGACACAAAGAAAAACCAAGGGAGAATTAATACACTAACTACAAAAGAAAAGCTTTTTGTCTTTTTATTTTGACTTAATTCCCTCAAGAAACCCGTCGAATGATATCCATCGTTAGGAAAAATCAAAAAATTTAAAAATTTTATGAATTTTTTTTCAATATTTTTCTATCAAACTACTACTAACCAAATTAATATTCATACAACATACATACAAACATATCCCCCACCCTACACTTTAAGTTGTGGCGTTCCCCCATGGAATAAAATTAAAAAGCATAAGGCAGATGAAACTTCTCTAAATCTCTAATCAGGGTCCGAGTCGAAGTCGGGCTCCATTCCACGCGCCCGAACCAATGCACACATCCACGCAGGAATATTTTTCTCAGCCTTTTTGGGGTACACTCCACACTTATCTTTTTCACTAGTTGCACCCTTATCTTTCACACACTTTAATTTCCACTCTACACTTGCAGTTGTCTTCTCCTTTTTCACTTCAGTTGCTACATTCATCTCAAACGTCACCATCTCCTCACCCACTCTAAGCATTAGTTTTCTATCATGTATATCCAGTATAGCTCTACCCATTGCAAAAAATGGTCTTCCTAGGATGAGGAGGACCTCCTTGTTATCCTCCATATTCACCACTATGAAATTTACAGGAAATACGAACTTATCCACCTGCACCAAAACATCTTCTACTATCCCCTCGGGTGTTATAGTCGCTCTGCCAACTACAAAGATATTGGCACCGACCTTATCTCCCCAATATCATTTTCTAGTTTCCTGTAAATAGACAAGGGCATTAGATAAATTAAGGCACCCGAATCACATAAAGATTTATCAAAGTTAAGAGTGCCTAAAAAGCAAGGTATAGTAAAAGTCCCTGGATCTCCACACTTTTGTGGGAGTTTATTTTGCAAGATAACAATGGAATGCTCTGTAAGTTTGACCACCGAGGTCTCTTATATCTTCCTCTTCTTTTTGTAAGGATCTCATTCAGAATTTGGTGTAACCTAGAATTTGTGAGAGAACTTCTGTGAATGGCAAGTTTACATTAACTTGTCTCAGCATATCTAGAAATCTCTCAAACTGCTTGTCCAAATTTTCTCTATACAACTTTTGGGGAAAAGGTAAAGCAAGTATGTGCTTGCTCTCTTCATTGGATTACTCCTTTCTTGAAGTTTCCTCCTTTTTATTTTTCTCAGCTCCCTTCTTGCCTTTCTTCTTCTCAGTCTTTTTATCATCATCTTTAATTTTCAGCTCCTTCCCACTTTATTTTTCAGGCACAACTTCTTTTTCAATTGGAGTGGGATCCTTCAACACTTGTCCGTTTCTCAAGGTCACAACATTTACCGTTTCTTTGGGATTCTTTTCAGTATCAGCTGGCAGAGTACCTGGGATTCTCTCAGATAATATAGTTACAGTTTGTCCCACTTGTCTCTCCAAGTTATGTAAACATGTCCCAGTTCTTTGATAGTTGCACCATGAGCATCCTATATCTCATCTGTCTTGACAATGAAGGACTTCATCAAATCTTCTAACCTAGACTAAATTGGTTGTTGAGGCTGAAACTGCGACCTTTGTTGATTCGCAAAACCATGATCTCCTTGAAATTTGGAGTTGTTCTGTTGCCATGCATTTGTTGTACCCCCAAGTGAACTCCATAAAAAAACTGGGGTGCTTCTGACCCATTCCATTTAAGTTGTAATTACCCACAACATTAACTTCTTCCATTTAGCTTGACATTCATGAGTAGGGTGTCCTCTTCCACATATGTCAAATGCTTCACGAGGCTCATTATGTATTGAAGCTAAGGTTAACTTCCTTATTTCCTTTTCCATGGAATCAAGATTTACCTGCACAGATGTATTAGCATCAACCTGGTGAACACCAATTGATCTTCTTCTTTCAGCAATCTTAGAGGGTCACTGATTTGCATCTTCAGACAACTCATCTAGAATAGTGACTATCTCCTCTGGAGTCTTTTTCATCAATGAACCTCCAACTGCATTACTCAGTGTTCTCCATGCGGTCGGTGTCAATCCATCCCAAAAGTTTTAGAATTGCATCCAGAGGTCTATACCACTATGCTGACACTTACGCACTATTTCTTTGAATCTCTCCTAAGCTTCAAACACTGTTTCAGTCTCATTCTGACAGAAGATGTGGATTTCTCTTCTAAACTTGCCCATCTTAGCTGATGAGAAATATTTGCTAAGAAATTTTCTGGTTATCTCATCCCATGTTCGAATCGATCCATTAGGCAAGTTTCGGAGCTAGTGATTTGCATCGTCTTTGAGAGTGAAGAGTAATACCCTTAAGTAGACTGCATCTTATGACACACCATTATATTGTAAGGTGTTCATAATCTCCTCGAAATCCATCATATGATTGTTTGGATCTTCGTTCATCTTTCCTCTAAAGACACAACTGTTGTGGAGGGTTTGAAGCAACCCTTGCTTCAGCTCAAAATTGTTCGCTGCAACAGGAGGTGGTCTTACACTCGATAAGCCTTAGTTATAAACTGGTCTAGCATAATCGTCAAGTGGTCTCCCAACACCGGGATCTATCTTTCCAAATTGGTCTGTCCCTACTGGTCGATTATGAGCCATTATTTGAGTCCTCTCATCCTTGAAGATAAGTTGTGCATTTCGAAGAGTTGTCTCCTTTGCATCTTGTGCATCTTTTTCTCTTTGTTGGGCTGCCTCTCTTGCAGAAAAATAAATATTATCCTCACCTCCCGCTATAACTTCTTTGGTTGAGGATTGCCCAACCATCTCTGTATTCGCGGGGATATTTATTTCTTCCTCAGTTGTCACAGTTGCTTCTCGATTTTTGGATTGTAAGGTAGCACTTCCTTCACAGAGGATCGAGTCATGAACCAATCTAACCTATAGCTTGCGCACAGTCAAGGAACACCAAACGTAAAAAGAGAAAAATAAAATAAAAAGAAAAATTTAAATTAGCACTACAAATTATTTCCAACACTATTGATTGTCAATCCCCAGCAATGGCGCCAAAATTTGACGAGCTAAAAACACAAGATAAACTTATGCTCGCTAGTCAATTATAGTAATTTATAATATTGTATCTACACGAATTGGATTTAAAGAGTATTTTTGTAGTTTGTAGCTCAATTGCTATCCAAGATGATCAACAATAAAGATTTATGTGATTTAAACTAAAGTTAACTAAGAGTCTAAACTATTGACTAGTGACAAACAATGCAGAAGATATCAATATGGAGAGGATAAGTTGATAGGATAGGAGCAAGATAAATGTTTTGTATTTACCTCTAGATAATTCACTTCTAATGTTCTCTCTCGGATTCACTCGGTTATTAGTTCAATTGATTAGTAGAAACTCCTCTCTCGATTAAGTCTTCACCTCACAAGATGAACCAATTTTAATCACCTAAGATATGCAAGGATTCGTAATGGATTGGTCTTTAGGAGAACCTCTCTCGATTATCCTCCCAGTTAAGTTCAATCAACAATTGAACTAGCCTCTTCCGATTACTAAGAATAATCACTGACTTCAACCAATAAAGTATAATGCAACAACATCACACATTATGCCTCTTTCGATTACATCAAATTTGAATATATATGCAAAATTAAAAATATCCAAAACGATTCAATACACAAAACTAGAGTTAATATCCACAAATAATTCTCAAAGCACCAAATTCATCAATCCCTAAGGAAGAATTACTCTATGGATATGTAGAAATTTATCACAATTAAGTTTAAGTCAAAGAAAAATATAACATCCAAACCCTTGTCTTGAGTGAGGATGAATGGTGAAATCCTTGTGCTCTTGATTCTCCCTCTTATCCTTAGCTTCCTTAGGTCTCAATTATGTCAAAAGTTCTCCAAATACCGTTTTTCACGTATATATACCAAGTAGGGTAGGGCCAAAACAAATACACCTTCCCCTACGCAAAATAGGATACTTTTTCGGAGTTTTATGTGCACGTCCGTGCACCTGGAAGTGTGCTTGTGCACTCGGTCACACATTTTTCACCATGTTCTGCCTCCAGTGCGTGCCCAATGTGCGACCAGTGCGCGGCCGCGCACCTGAGTAGCGTTTTGTTGGGAATTTGGGAAAATGTAAAACATAAAAGTTGTAGCCCTTTTAAATATATTTCCAACGATATAATGTGGAGCCCACGGAGTTCTAAGTGAAAATTTATATGCATTTTACTGGATAATACGCAATATGGCTGCTCGATTCTTCGTTTCGTTCTTGAAATGCACTATCATCCGTTGATCCCCGAACATGATACCGACTTAATCCTTGGACTTTTACTCAAACTTCGAAGCTCCCGAATATCTTGAATTCATTCCATAACATTTACATAGATCAGAATCACTCCTACAAGGTATAAAATACACAGTTAGTGTAAAACACTAATGATTATAGCTCAACTCAATTAAAGTGCAGCAAATTAGAGTGCAATAAGCGACTAAAACACAAGATTATAGCCTACCATCAAAGGTTAGCTAAATTAACCAAATTTTTTGTCTTAGCAGCTCTTAGTCCCAATACCCCCTCCTTTTTATCAGAATTACTAGTATTCCAGTTAATAAGATAGATGTTTTTGGTGATGGAGGTAGTTCCCCAAAGAATTTTTTTTTGAATTTTGTCGATGTTTTTAAGAATTTTTGTAGAGATAAAGGAAATTTGCATGACATGATTAGGAGTAGAGTTTAAAGTGATAGTATCAAGAGTAGTCATGTCTGCCATATTGAGGCAATTTGGTTTTCCATGAGGTTAGTCTATTTGTCATGTTATTTAGAATGAATTGGTAGTCGGTCTCCGTTGACGTGATATTTGTAATGGGAAATCCAAGGTATTTTCCAAATCTATTGCTAATTTTCATATTGAAAAGTTTGGATAAGTTCTTTGTCGTGGTACTCAGGCAGTTTTTAGAGACAATAAATTTTATGCCCAGATATTTGTTGTCCATATATTTCACAAAAAGTTTTAAGCACTCAAGAATAGTTTTTGGTGAATTTTTATCGATTTGGGACATCAATGTGAGGTCATCAACGTAAAAGAGTTGAGAAATACTGAAATAATTCCGACCAATTTTTATTGGTATCCAATTTCTGATATCCACATTATGGTTAATAAGAAAGGAGAACATTTTCATGTAAATGATGAATAAATATGGGTACACATGATCCTCTTGTCTTATTCCTCTATCAGGGCTAAAATATTGCGTCCTTGACCCATTGAACAATACTGAAATGTTGCTTGTGGTGATGCAATTCATTAAGAGTTTGAAAATTTTGGTGGGAACGTAAAAAAACAAAGGATTTTGTATATGAATGACCATTTGAAACGACCAACGACATTCTCAAGATCAATGGTTAGTACCATGTTGGATTTTTCCCCTCTTTGTTTTTGAACCTTAAGCATGAGCTATTGAATGATAATGGTATTGTCACTAGCTCTCCTACCCTTAAGGAAGCTGGATTGGTAAGGACTGATGATATTATATAGGAAAAGCTTAATTTTATTCGAAATAATTTTTGTGATAATTTTATATATGGTATTGCATAGCCTTATAAGTCTAAAAAAATTTAAGTTGTTGGCATTGGGGAATGGGGACCTTAGGAATAAGACAGAGAAAAGTATTTTTGGTATCACTTGGTAGGGAACATATTTCAAAGATTTGGTGACAGAAGGGTAGTGACTGAGCTGCCTATTAGGGGCCAATGTTTTTGAAAGAAAAATGAGTGAAGACCATATGGTTCCGGTGATTTAAGGTGTTTGAAGGAAAGATGTCTTGGCTTATTTTTGTAGTAGTAAGAGGTTTATCTAGTGTAGATATGTGAGCATTGTTAAAGCAACAAGGGTCTGATATAATAGTTTTTCAGTTGTTAATTTCATGAGAGGTAGTGAATACATCCTGGAAATAAGTTTGAGTGTGTTCCAGAATTTTGGATGGATTATCTATCCAGTTGTTATTAGTGTCCTTAAAGTAGACAATCTTATTCTTTCTCATTTTATTAGTGACAATGATGTGGAAGAATTTTATATTGGCATATCTGTCATTTAATCAATGTACCTTTGCCCTTAGTTTCCAGTAACCTTCTTCCATTTTTAAAAAATTATTGTCATCATAAATTAGAAAGGACTTTAGTTGTTTAAGAAAGGGACTAGTCCCGTGAGAACTTGATTGTTGAATACCTTTCAACCTAGCAAGCACCCGCTTCTTTTATTAAAAAAATCACCAAACATGTCATTTTTTCACCTAATGACCCGTTCTTTAAAAATCTTGGTAGCATCAATATAATTAGTCACACCAATTGTTCCTAACTATATTACTAAATTTAGGGTGAGCAAACCAATAGGTCTGACGCCTAAAAGGTTTGGGGTATATGTTACTTTGTTTTTGAAGAAGTTCAAGTAGAAGAGGATTATGGTCAAAGTGGGTTTTGGGGAGGTGTATGATAGAAGCATTAGAAAATATATTAATCCAACTCTCATTAGCAAATATTTTGTCTAGTCTTTTCACTATTAGGTCATCTCTATAATTCCTGTGATTTGACCAAGTATACTTACACCCTTTTAAGCCTAGGTCCATAAAATTATAATTATTGATACTAGCCCATAAGTTGGCAACTCTTCTCCAGTTATAGAATTTCCCCCAATTTTTTCATTATTTCATAACATCAGTAAAATCACCCCTAGAAGCCATGCACCTTTATAATTATTTTCAATATTTTTCCACATCAAGTTGCTAATACTTTTAGTATTGCTTGCATAAATAGAATAATAAAGCCAAGGGTGTCTTATTGTTGATACCTAAATGAAGGCACGAGTCACATGGTTCCTTCTAAACAAGTTATTCACTGTGACCATGTTAGTGTCCCACATAACTACCATGCCTCCAGATTTTCCTTGAGTTGGAACCTCGATAATGTATGTGAAACCAAATTCATTCATCAAGGTTACATGGTTCGTCATCTTATTTTTCAATAAAGGGGCCATGCATGGATGATGAGTGGAAAACATATATCTAAAGTTACTTCTAAAATCATCATTATTGCCTCCCCAAATGTTTCAAATAATAAAAAGATTAGCACGATTCATGGTGAGGGTTGGGATTTGGTGGTGACCATTTTCCTGGCTCCCTTGAGGGAATACATGGGTTCCTCCTTAGAGATGGTATCAGGATCATTGCATGCTTCCCTAATGTGGAATCTTGAGGGGGACGAATGTCCATGTTATATTTGTAGAGTGTATTTGACATAATAGAATATGCCTCTTCTCCCACATCTCCTCGAATAGAAATACCTTGACTTCGTCTAGGTTTGATAATTCTACCACTAATTCTCCTAATAGATAGATTGGTTCCTCTATCTCCTCCTCGACTGGTCTCCTAAATTTGGCGCCATTGGAGCTAGTGCAACTTGGTATCGCATTGAACTTAGATGAGTAGGGTTTTGGCTCTACAAGTGCGGGTTGGGTGGTTCACATTGCATCAGCACTGGGTTGAGAGCTATCATCTTCTCTTGGGGAACAATGGGAGGTCCGCCCAAATATTCTATGGATGGAAAGGGTTTTGGTTGAAGTGAGGTGGTAGATTCCACTGTACACACATTTCTTGTACGAGATTGTTGTTAATCCCTGGAGCAAGAGGCTGCATTATATTATTTACCCATGTGTGGTTCATATAGTTGTTTATTGCCTATTGTAGTCCTTTGGATACAATTTGAGCTAGGAATTGGGAGTTCTGGATCAGGATTACACTTTCCTGGCCATTGATTATTAGTTATAGGGATATTGATCTCCCTATTAGTCATAGTTCTCTCCAAGAAGTTGGGTGATGGTCTTGGGACATGGGTGGTTAGGCATAGATCACTGGAATGTTTAGGATTTGGTGAAGGAACGGAGGAAGGCTGGCCATGTGATGGGGTCGTCGATCCCGAGGACTTGTATTAACCTATTCCTCGTTTGATGAGTTAATGGAATTCTTGGCACATTAGTGGAGTGTGGAAGGGTGATTCAAGGGTATGTGAGTAGTGGATATATGAATGAATGCCCATATTTGCATGGAGTTTTTGTCACAACTCATATCTCAATATAGGTCATGATGGCGCCCAATGTCGCCGTTAGGCGAGCCAACAGTGAACTACCAACTTAATTATTCATTTTATTATTTTTGAAATCATAAATCTTATTAGATAGAGAGATAAGTGCATTAAAAAATCGTAGATATGTACAATTTAATTACAATATAAAGTAATAGTGTGTCAATATAAAGCAAACCATGAACAAACTCTAGAACACCTCAAAATCCAGCATCACAAGTGCATGAGCATATCTACTAGGAAGTACAATAACAAAACAACATCTGTTTGGAATACAAGATAGACAGGATAAAGTAAATAAATGTGTACCCAGTAAGTATCTAGCCTAACCCCGAAGAGGTAGTGACGAGAGGTCGACATTACTAGTGGTCTAGTAAATCAAATATAACAAAGTATACAAGCATGAAACATGGTAAGTAAGCAATGATTATAGATATAGGCAAATAATATGGTCTACAACTGAACAATGAACACAAAAGTCCTCAATTATCGAATACCTCCTCAAATGGAATACATAATGGTCAGTACGAAATCAACGGTCACATCTCAAGTTAAGAAACTCATGAGTACGCGGACTCCTTATCAAGTATTTCGCATGATTATGCCGAGGCAAGCGACCCGATCCCATAAGAATGTTTCATATAACTGCCGAGGCGAATGACATGATCCCATAAGTGTGTGATATATAATTCTGCCGAGGAGAACGACCCGATCTCATAAGAATATGATACGTGATACTGCTGAGCAAATGGTCCGATCCCATAAGAGTTTGTTACAATATCCTGTCGAGGCGAACGGCTCGATCCCATAAGGATGTGTTACAATATCATACCGAGGCAAACTATTTGATCCTATAAGAGTGTTATAATATCCTGTCGAGGCGAATAACCCGATCCCATAAGAGTGTGTTACAATATCCTGCTGAGGCAAACGACCCGGTCCCTTAAAAATGTGAAGCTTTTACAGGTTTATGACCCCACTCACGAATATACGTGTGAGTTACGGAATTTACGAGAAACTTTCCGATTAATATGCATAACGCGAAAGAAATTCAAAAGAGAAGTACAATTCGTATGGATAATCAAGTAACTCGTCAAATATCTAAAATAGTGAGTTTAGTCTCAGGTCAAATGCAAATTAAAGTAATTAAACAGGCAAGAGTAACTCAATTAGTACAATTAAAGCATGGCGTGAATCTAAGTCTACCTGGACATAATCGAGAACTCTAGCATACACACGGACACTCGTCACCTCATACATGTGTAGCTACATGTAGCATGTAAGAAGTATAACACCTACGGGGTAATTTCCCTTCACGAGGTTAGACATTAGACTTATGAAAATCAATATATTCCAATACTCATAATTAATCAATTTATTTCAATTTCCAACTTCACTTGAAAAATCAACCCTAGGGCCCTTGTTCCCGGATTTCAAATTTTTTTGAAGATAAACGTTACTCATAACACCACGAACTCGAATATATAATTTATTTCCAATTCCATGCCCAAAATCATGGTCAAAATCCAAAAATACCAATTCTAGGTTTTCTTCCAAAATCTCACAATTTCTACAAAGTTTCATGTTTAATTCTACAATAGGTGGGAATCACTTACCTTATGTTAGATGATAAAATTGGCACTCCAAAATCGCCCCCAATGTCGGCTCCAATGAGAAAAATGAGATAAAATGATCCAAAACTCGATTTGGCTAGCATATATTTTGCCCAGGCGATTTCCGCACCTGTGAAACTCCTTGCACTTCTACGGCTCCGCATCTACGAAAGCAACCTCGTAGATGCAACTTCTACTACGGTGTCGGCTTTCCGATTTTGCGGACATTCAATCGCAGGCGCACATTCGTATCCGCAGAAGCCACTCGCATATGCGGACTCCCCATATCGAGCAGCACTCCGCACCTGTGCGCCCATGACCGCACCTGCGGCTTCACAGGTGTGCTACAACACCCGCACTTGCGATCTTCCTGCCCCAGACCAAACTCTGCTTCTGCATTCCTCAGCTCGCATTTGCGATCCCACATGTAGGGTAAATTCCTTGCACCTGCGACATCCAACCAGCCTCAATCCCAACCACTTCTGCGACCCCTGGTCCGCTTCTGCGGTCTCGTACCGGCGGCCAAAACCTCGCAGGTGCGATCACACCAGAAGCCTTAAGCTTCAGCAATTCTTTAAGTCCAAAAATCGATCTGATTCCAATCTGAATCGCGCCCAAAGCCCTCTGGACCCCATCCAACCATATCAATGCATCCTAATGATAAAAACTTGGTCGAAGCCTCAAATCACGTCAAACAACATCAAAATTACGAATCAACGGTCAAAATCTTCCTTTCAACTTTCCAACTTCGCCGAACGCGTCTAAATCATACTTAAACAACTCGGAATAACGCCAAACTTTATGCACAAGTCACAAATCATGATAGGAACCTATTTCAAGGCTCGGAATCCTAAATGGATATCAGTAACACCAAATTCCACTTCAAACCAAACTTAGGAGATTCAAAAACCTTCAAAATGCCAACTTTCCACAATAAGCGCCGGAATGCTCCCGGACCACCCGATACTCAACCGGAACATACCCCCAAGTCATAAACCATCATGAACCTATTGAAACCTTCAAATCCCGATTCGGAGGTCATTTACTCAAAAGTAAAATATTGGTCAACTCTTTCAACTTAAAGCTTCTGGATTGAGAATTTTCTTTCCAAATCAACTATGAACTTCCCGAAAATCAAAATCCACCACACGTACAAGTAATAATACATAAAGTGAAGCCACTCAAGTCCTGAAACCATCAAACGACACGCTATATATCAAAATAATCGATCGGGTCGTTATAATTAGAGTAGAATAGCATATTAGGTTTAATAGAAGATTTTGCATGAGGAAGATTTGGCACGTGTTCCGAGGATGAGGCCATTTGTTTGTTGGAGAGATTATACTTGGATAAGTGTATATAAGCATGCAAGTTGTTTATGGGTATTAATAAGAAATTATTATTTTGATTATAAGGAATAAGTTCAGGATTACCAGACTCACTAATAGCAGAGTAGTTATTGAGAGTTTATGGTGATAGATTAGTAGGAGCATTGCATACTTTGTCGTTGTTAACCCTACTTTTGTCGTTTAATGCCTCCATGTTATTGGATGAGTCTTTTGTTTCTAGTGGTAGGTTCATGCATGTTTCTTAGGTGATTTTTTAGTTTCCCTTGTTAGTGATTTTCCCTAAACCATTTGCTCACTTTCTATGGATGAAAAACGGTTTCTAATTGCGAGGCCTTCATGCACTATAGAGTTATCAGAATCATTGATTATACTAGTGGTCACAAAATCATTACTAATCATATGGGCTGCTTCTTTAGTAATGCACTTTAATTTTTGGGTGTTAATATACTTACCTGTGGTTGCATTAAAAATTTTAATGCCAATACCAGGGTCATGGAACATCCATTTGAGTCTTTGGGCATCCTTGTTGTTATTTTCTTCTTTCATGTGAATGGAAATGTGTGCCAACCATCATCCCTGGCTGATTAATACTGATATTTTAGACGTCAATACCACACAAGAAGATATGTTAATTTGTGTGGTACCCAATTTTCGAGTGTTGTCTCTCTAGAAGAACCTGGTTCTTCTTGGTGTTCCAACCTCTACTGTTGCGGAATAATAAAAGCAGTAAAGTAAAAACACAGAGATTTTTACGTGGAAAACACCTGGCTCAAAAGGTCAAAAAATCACGACCTACTCCTCAGTAGGATTTGCTCAAACTCTTCACTAAAACTCTGAGCCAAACGGACTTACAAAATAAACTCTTTTCTAATCGTAGGACTAACTCTAATCCCTTCGTAGTAACTAGACTCTCGCTAATTTCTACAAGCTTCAAGTTAACTCTAACTTGAACAATGCATACCTATTACAATTGCTTCTATGAAAACTGAAAAGATACAATATTAAATCTCCTACTACAACCAACTAGACTCAATAACAAACGGATGGAACTGGTTCTTCTAGCTGGTCTGTAGCCTTTGTATCGCACAATAATTCTGTTTGCAAAATATCTGGAAATTTTGCTTTCAGATCTTGATTCACTTCTGCACTTGTGCGTTCTTGATTCAAGCAAGAATACTTCAACTATTTATAAAGTCAGTTGTTGAGTTTGTCGTTCAGTTCTGGTACAATTATACCTGGGAGAACGAGTTCGTATTAAACTCAAATTCCCTCTTTCGTTATTGTCCTTGCTAAATTCAACTTCTATTCTCTTATCAATTTGCAACCTTTTCGCATTAGGAGACACTCTCCTTATTTATTGATACTTCACAATCTCATTCATCTCCTATGCATACAAGATTTGTGTGCCAACGCGTCAGGTCAAGTATGTATGCTCTGATGGACCTGGTTCAACTGGTCAGACATTTGTCAATCTTCAAAACTATGCATTGACTTGGGTCAACAAATACTGATTGATTACTAGTTTTGTGGAATACATGCATGCTTGTGGTTTGCTGCATGTATGACCCAATATTCTGCATGCTTTACACATAATGTGGTAAGATTTATAATGAATTTCTTGTTTGTGAGTTCCTATGCGAATAAATTGTTAAACTGGTTCGTGGAGAGGCAGCTCCGTACATAATCTAGCATATCTTCCTCGCAATTTAAATGAAGTGCTGGCATCCACTTTTAATAATATTCCTAATGCGTTTCTAATCTTTTATAAAATAATCCCTTCATAAAACTCAGTTGGTAGTTGAGAAAGTCGGATCTAAACAACCGTAAAGGTTTGCTTTGCCTCTGTTGCTACGAAGTTTGGTTGCCACTTTTGGACTGAGATAAGCTCCCATAGATGAACCATGGCCCTTTCCATAGAGCCATATTCATGTTTTCTTCCTTTTGTAGTTTTACAATAAAGTAGTCATACCCAGGTCAATGAGAGGGAAATTCTCATTAAATTTTCATAGATCTTGGATTTTTGCTTAAGGTATTGGTGAAGTATTCACCTCCCTTGTAGTTTTACATTCAGTGAATATCTCCATGGGTAATATATCCGGTGCCTATCTTCTATAGTTAATGGAAAATTGATGGGGTGTTTAAGGGTATTGTTTACTAGGGTGTTGATGCTTCGATTATCTCAATGTCTATTGGGAGTGGAAGCGAATATGTTAGTTTTATGGATATATTTGTTTCCTCTTCGTTCACTGGTAGCTTTTCCTTGAAAGAAGGAACTGATGCAATTATTGCCTCATTTGGATTAGTGGAAGAAATATGTTCCTGGGTTGGATTAATTTGTTGAATATTCGGTGGTTTTGGAAGGATCAACATCAATTCTTGGTCGAATGGTGACATTAACGGAGGTGGAAAAAAGTAGAGACCAAATAGTTTTACAGAGTCTTAGTGAGAAGGCATACTTTCCCTTTAGTATCCTTTATTCTTATCTATTCCGTGAACTCAACCCAATTTGCCGAACTCAACCCAATTCCTACTTTGTTGCTGAAACTCTAGTTGAAAACTAAATTACGAAAAATATCTCAATCTCATTAACCCTAACATTTCCATTGCACTTTTTTTCCCAACATTGTTTCATTATCTATGTTGCATTTTCTTTAATTAACATAACAAAGAAAATATATATCGTCAACAAACAAAATAAATCTTTAAGAAATTATCTAAAAAATAAGAAAAATAATATGTTATATTTTGCATTAGGTTCAAGATGATGTTTAAATATATATTTTGAGCATTTTTTATCATTTAAGTTTGTAAAAAATAAACACTTTTGATCTCAGTTAAATATTTAATAAACTTTAGTTGTTAAATCTAACAAGAATTATGGAAAAAAAGATTGAACCTGAACTAACATTTGAAGGTGTTATTTTTTCAGTTTCGGTTATTTTGATCTAGTAATGTTGTTTGGTGGAACTTTTAGGTGTAACTTTTGATATTTTTTAAATTTATTTCTAGTTTATTTGTTGTTTTTGAGATTTGATTGAATTTTTTTGCTTTTTATGGTTAAATCTTATTTCTCACTATTTTCGTTAAATTTAACAGCCAGAATTTGTTAGATATTTGATGGAGATCAAAAGTGCAGACGTATAACAAACTTAAAGGACCAAACTGTTTATGAATATACTTAAGGAATTATTTTGAACCTACCCTAAACATAAGAAATCATTTTTGTCATTTTCTCAAATATGATATAATTTGCAAAAAGTATTAAGCCATCTTAAATCTCAGATCCTGTACACTCTGTTTGACTTTGATAAGGACATCACTTGATTACTTGCTACCGTGATTTGTGGTAAGCAAATTATGAAATCTTTGATTAAGAATTTTGGCGGCTGTGATCATCCCATTAAAACCAAACAATCTTTCAATCGGGTGAACTCTAACGTAGCTGAAACTACCACCACAGACGAAGGTCCCAGAAGAATCCAAAACATAGAAAAAGTCGAAACCTATTACTCTTGTCTTGATTCAAGAATCCAACCAAAACCAAAGATGTAACCCACCAAAATTCTCATAGGCCAATCACACCACAGGCTTCGAATTTCTAAAACCACCAATTTGTAATAAAATCTTAGGGAACTTGCGGTGAATAGCAGGATAAGCCCCATATGCTGTGACTATCAAAATCAAAGCTTAAAGAAGAGAGATTTTAGGATCAGAAACCTTAGACAAAGAGGTTTCTGGACTGGGTTTCTCTCAAAGATGGCTGAAAGTTGTCTTATGGCTTCTCATGGCTATCCTCCTTGGCTTTTATTCCCTCCAGAACAGGGCATAAGCAGGTTTTCCAAGGTAAAGCTTTCAGCTATGATTTATAGGTGTTTGATTTTCTTCTTGGTGTTAGTTGGTGCGATGATTTATATATTGTTTGTATTTACATAATATTGATATGAGATGATTTAAATGGAGTAACGTGGGTCAGTGAGAATTCATATTGCGGACCCCAACTTGTTTCATGTTGAGGCTTAGTAGTTGTTATTGTTATATGTGTTGGTGAAAACAATTGTTTTATCGGTTTTCACTCTGGCCGGTCGTATTTATAAGCAAAGTAGTGTTGGTATGATTCAGGCTCGAATGATTATAGAGGATTCGTATTGTTGACCCTAACTTTGTTTGAGATTAAGGCGTAGTTGACTGATTGATAGTATGTGCTCTCTTATTGTAGCTGACTTTTGTGTTCTTATGTCTTTTTGTTTCTGCCCAAACCTCTGGGCTTAGGTTTTATGTTGTTTGATACGGGATAATAGTATGGTTACCTTTAACAAGTAATATCTGATGATGTAGTTCGATCTAGATCATCCTTCTTTTATGAATGTTACGTTATTAAATGATGTTAATGAGTCCAGTCACGGTTCCAATTCCGGGGTCAAATTGCGGATAGAATCTAAAGGTAGCAGGTGGACCTCTTAATATATGTTCAGATTTTTAACAGTTAGTGTTATACTATACATGTGCGGGTGCACACAGAGGGCATTGTTGTGACCTTAACTGACCGTGAACGTGAGAAGGCTTCAACCAAGAAGCCTAAGAAGTGAGGCTCGAGTAAAGTGAGGGATGAAGCTGCTGTCTATGGGGAGGATATTGTCGAAGGGACCGAGGTTGATACTAGCCGCGGGAAGAGAAGGAAGCGGCCACCCCCGACACGCTTAACAAGAAGTTAGCTTGTTGGAGGCAAGGTCTCTTCACTCTCAACCAAAGGCTAGAGAAGGTGGAATACACACACACACACCCCTCTCCCTCCCCCCTCTCTCTCTCTCTCTCATCCCATGCCTTGGAGGGGATTGATAACCTCAAAGACGACGTGAGTGGGTTGCTTGATGTGGAAGAGGGCAGCAAAGAGCATCATGGGGATATTGTCGAAGGGACCGAGGTTGATACCAGCCGCGGGAAGAGAAGGAAGCGGCCACCCCCGACACGCTTAACAAGAAGTTAGCTTGTTGGAGGCAGGTCTCTTTACTCTCAACCAAAGGCTAGAGAAGGTGGAATACACACACACACACACACACCTCCCTCTCTCTCTCTCTCTCTCTCTCTCGTCCCATGCCTTGGAGGGGATTGATAACCTCAAAGACGACGTGAGTGGGTTGCTTGATGCGGAAGAGGGCAGCAAAGAGCATCATGTGTGTCCTTGAGAGCAAGGTGATGATATACACACACATCATTGTGTTTCTGCTTTTGGCTTCCAGAATATACTAAGATGGTTGACATGAAAAGATGAGTAATGCTATTTCATTTCTTCCTTGCTTCCTTCGAGCCTGGAGTGCATTCAAATATTGTTGTTGTAGCACTTATTATCCAGCTCTAAAGGAAGATATCCTGTGGTTATCATCTTGTTCTCGAATCCTAGGACTAGGAGCATATTGCAATTAGAGTTTTAATCGTTTATGGATCTGGTGTAATGTTGGAGTTCAAAGTGACTTGCACCTGAAGTCGCTTAAGTATTTCTAAACTTCTTTAATTTTATACTTCCTTGTGTATTCAAGCCCTTCTGCTGATAAATATCCGTCTCTATTATTAAATAATGATGAGTGACTTGTAAAGAGTGGTCTACACTGATCAATTGACTCCCGAACTACTTAAATGGTATCCTTTTTTTCTTATTGCAGGAAAGTCTCCCTTTTCTTCCCAGTCCCCGAGCAAACCAAGATATGGTGAATTTAAGTTGTGGTAGCCTAAAGGTTAATCAAAGACTGGACTTATGGAAACCAATTAGTATGTTATTGGCGGGCAATCACTTTGTCAGAATCCAATCAACTATTAGGCGGCCAGTACTCGTAGATGTGCAAGGTTCATACACACTTCCTCTTAAATTTTGAGTTTTAATTTCGTGATGGTCTTAGACTGAATCCATTATTGTTCATGAAATTACTCAAATCTTTTAAATACTGCATATGCTGATGACCCCTATCTTTTCCCGCAGACACTCACTTGAACTCAGTGCTCTTCAGCTTTGGTATTGCTGAACAATGCACAAGGCAGGAAAAGATTTGGAAGTACCTAATGTCTGGATCAAATGATGTAGAAAGAGGTGGAATAGATACGTCTATGCTCTTTGATCTTGTGGGGCCACTGGCACATGTGGTGGACATGCATCGACAACAATTTGCTTCTTATCTTGAAGAACAGTCTCATGATGCTATGTCTCAGCCATCTCTTGTTTATCCAAGTTGTTCACTCCACCTCTGGGAACCTCCTTTAAATGCGGTAAGCAACCTAGGACTCGGGAGAACACTTCATTCTAATAGCCCTCTATTAGTTAATGGTGCTAGTGCCAGGGTTGAGATGAAGGACATACTTGCTATTATCTCTGAGTTCTACTTGTCAAAGGACTCAATGAAATGCACAAAGCAACCGATGCTGGTTCCATACTTTGACAGGTAGCAATAGTTTTCCTTTTGCTTAACTTCTCTAAATTTTTTATTAAGTTGGGTGGATATGACAAGTCTTTTCCCATTCATGTGTTCATCTTATTGAAATAGAACTTGTTAGGCCTTTCTCTTCCGTATTACACTATTACTATTTTTGATTGTGAACAGTGTAGCCCATAAATGCATTCTTTCCTCTCCTGCATACCTTAGGTCTGCCGTTGTACAAAGTGTGTCAGTAAAATATAAGAGAAATAACATCGACAACGATCACACATACTTACTTTGAATGAGAAATAGTTTGAGAGTTAAAAGGAAAGCCTCTACCATTATGAACAGATATTTGCTTGGCATAGTTACTATCGGCCCAAGTCATAATTACAATGATGCTATCAAGATGATAATAGCCAAAGGAATATGGGAAAGGATCATGCATATGCAGTTATGCACTGATTAACCAAAGGGGTGTACAAACTAGTTTGGAAGTGTCAAGATGTCCTAATTCAGTTAGAACCCCTAAAACTGAGGTGATTATATTAGGCAAAGATAAGAATCTCAGCATGTAACCATTTGCTCCTATGGGAAAGGATTGCATGCCCAAAATAATCCTTTTACCCTGAGGTTTTTATGCTGAGGGTTCAAGACTTGCATCTCCTTGCAGATTCTTGTGTGTCGAGACGGGAAATGTAGGAGGTGTTTTACTAGTTGTTGCAATCTGTATGTAATGAAACTAGTTTAAGCTTGGTTCATCATAGGCGCAATGAGCCAGCTTTATACTTGTCAAGGAGTTGTCAGAGTCTAGTGGTTTGACCTATAGTTAGAGAGGTGAAATCATGATGTTATGCTTCAGAAGTTGGTTAGACAAAAGGTCAAAGGATGACCAATTTTGTGAGATTGGGGATGTACCAAATGGGTGCTTATTAGCAACTGGTTTTCTTCCCCTTTGACCTAGGCTTAAAGGGGCTCCAGAGGTGCTTTTTCAGTCATTTGCTCTAGAATTGTATTTCTGTATGCAAGAAATTGCGGAGTCACTGACTAGTGAGGTTAGCTATTCACCAAACTAAAAGTTTTGTTTAGAACCATCTTCATCATCAACATCATCATCATCAAGTGAGCAGTGTGCTATCACAGTATTGGCATGTGATACTGAAAATGTTGCATCTTTGTTTGATAGATTGACTGTAGCCCCTCAAGGTTTAAGTTAAGTTGTCTGCTGTGCAGATGCAGGATGTCGAAGGCTAAAGGTGAAAGTTCTGCACAGAAGCTTGACGTGAATGCAGCATCTATAAGCAGGTATCTTATGCATCTCACGCGAAATTTCGCATGTACTTTGTTTTCTTAGCTATGTTTTTTATCTAATGATAACTTTGATATGGAAATCTATTTCATAGATACATTTAATCTATGATTTGAAGTTTCACTTTTTGATCATTCTCGATGATTATTTGACTGGTAACTGTAAGCTGACCTCAAAACTTATAGAACAAATGTTAGCCGAACATGTTAACTAAGAAAAGAAAAATAGCTATGGACTAAGAAAAAAGAGTTTATTATTATGGAGATAAATATGGAAGCAATTGTTCAGATGGATGTATGATCTTTTGGTCGTGGACAGTTAGCTGTATCTCTACTTGAAAGGTCTAATAAAACCACCTCACAACGATTTCCATATTTCTGCTGGAAGCATCACTGCACATATGAAGAGGGAAATGGATTCAAGGATTTAGGAAGCCTCATCTCAATTTTCTACTTTTTTTTATAATGAATTTGAGCCATGTGAGGTGTTTACTGTACTTGGCATATTCATAGGAGCAAAGAATTTCAGCAGCAATCAGTTGCATGAGCATTACATTTGTGTTATTCTATTTTATGACACCACAAGGAAAATCATCATACTCTCTCATATTTATACTTTCTTACAGTCCTCGAAAAACTAAGTACCAGACATCAAACCAGAAAAGGAGCAACAAGAAAGCAGTTAAAGAGCAAGATATTTACAGAAACAATTATCTCCATGCATGCGAAAGCCTTTTGTCCATAATGGTTGACAAGAAACGGCATGGGAAAACTGCAATACTTTCATTGAAGAAATCTGGTCCTCAACTACCACTCTTTCTGACCCAGTTCTCTGCTAGCATTGCTGGAACCGGCATAGCTGTCCTTTTCTCTGTTGCCTGCAAACTAGCTTGTGGAAGAATTGCCTTCTCTACACCTAAACTGTTGAACACTGGTTTAGGCCTCGGACTTGTTTGGCTCTCTTGGGCTGTCAATAATTTGAGGGACACCGTTGTTGTAATCAACAGAAGTCCAGGCAAGCTGGATATGGTAGAAGAGGACATGATGAATGATCTGGACAAAAATGTGAAGGAAATCTACTTCAGAGCTGCAACTTTGTTAGCGGTTGTAGTGCTTAGGCTTGCTTGATTTCAAGAACACAAGATTTAGCGACTGTAAAGATATGGGTAACTCGGGGATGATATCAATAGTAGCTGGTTTTGGGACGTTCAACTGTAATATAGTATCTGAGCAGAAGGAAATGCACATTTTAACTAGCACTGGATATACGTAGTGAGTAACAGAGCTCAAGCTTTTTCTGCTCATCAGATTTGTATTGTAGCGAATTGTCTTGTAAAATGATTTGAATAAAGCTAGCACAAGAGTTTTGAGCTATTGAGGCCATGAGAAAGAATTTTGACATTATACTCAGGAGCGTAGTGTTAATACATTCAGACGAAGTTGCATAACATATTTTGAGGCCACAAAAGGTGGTGCTTATATATTCTTGACAATATCATGATTGCCTTCTCAATCCAACTACATTCTAGAAGTGGTTTATTCCTAATTAATTGAGATGCCAAGATGATCAAGGGATCTTCCAATGACACTGTATACAATTCCCGTTTTCTGAGATTAAAAACATCAAAACACTGTGATCAATATAGGGCTTCCAAGAACTTTTTGGATAATCTAAGTCGGAGGTTCATCTTACCTCTGCACTACTGTCGCGTAAATTTCTGGTAACACGCAAGATTGAAAATCCTTCAGGATTTCAGACCAGTTGCTTAAACTGAGTAAAACGTATCACTACTCATGTCTAAAACACACGTGGGCATTCATGTTTTACCCTTCATCTGCACAACATTTTGCCATCAGCACCAGCAGCTAGGAGATCATGAGAGAGTCTTGCCTGTACTTGAACATATCGGCATAGATGCGAAAGGTAAGTTTAAGTCTCATCTGTTTTGGTAGAAAACAGACCATGTACGGAAAAACTGAGACGACGCACGCAAACAGCTCGTAATGATATTACGAATTATTGCATAGTACAATTGTATCATGCAGCAATTAGCATGCAGTTCCTCGTCAATGCAAAAACCCATAGTTCATTACACCAATATGTTTATTATTTAGAGCAATTACTGCTTATGAACTATAAGATGCTACAAAGTGTACTCCTTCCTCCAATATATTCAATTTCACGACACATGGACTCTCTCAACATTGCAACAGAAAAAAATATTTGCGTCAAATGAATGACTACATTAGCAATCGTCACGTGTCTTGTATTTCCGCAAGCAGCAATATAATTTTCCTTCGTCAACCCCTCTTGAGACAAAACCAGACTGACACATAAGTTTGCATTTTCCGCGAACCTCAGCTTAGTACCTTGGAAACAACCCCAGCACCAACCGTTCTGCCACCCTCCCTCAGGGCAAATCTTTGTCCTGAAAAGTTAAAGGTAGATTGAATAGAAACAATCAGATGTCTACTATTCAAATATGTTCTTTTAACAAGGAGAAATCGTAATTAAATGCAGAAAGGAGACTCGAAGAAATACTTATTTTACCAATGAATACAATCAGATCTCAAAGGAAACTAAGATATCCTTAAGCACATAAACATGCATAATATTAGTATGGCATTCATACAATTTCACGTGACCCTATGTTGGGATTGAAGCACGTGGAAGATTCTAAACAAAAACGACAATGCAGCCAAAGGGCGGCCTCACAAACTGGGTATGCTCTACTCAGCATTTGATACACGTGGGGCAGGAGAAGAATTTTACTCGAAATCAAAACGGACGCAAGTCCAATGCCATCTAACCATATAATCAATGACACTGAATGTATCATTTTAATTTCTAGACTCAAAGACCACAGAAACAACATCTGGCTCCACTTTCTTGAACAATCTCTTTGACCAACCAAGGGAAAAGAAGAAAAAAGATTCAATGCTAAGTTGCAATATACCAAAATCTTGCACCTTATAGGCAGAATTAAATTTAAAAAGCTATGTAATAAATGGATATCAATGTACATCACGGTTAACAGGAAGGAATTCCTCACAAGCAGACAAGGTGCCAATTCATGTGAGACTGACTACCACATTAGCAAGAAGAAACAGTATTGAAGGCAATGTACGTGCAACCCAAGTAAGGTGATGATCTCCTTTTTATCATAAAAATACATAAGTCAATATAAGGCGCCAAAAGGATCTTCAGATCTCATTAAAATAGCGGTACACCTTGTCATTGATAATGGCTATTTCAAAATTATAACTATGCAACTCCAAGGGGAGAAAAATAAGAATAACTACAGCAATTGGGAGGAACTTTTACTCAACAGAGAAGCAAAATTGCGAAAGGAGCTACAGAATATACTGACCTGCGTCAAGAGGAACTGGAGATATCAGCTCAAAAGTAGCAGTAACGTTATCTCCCGGCATAACCATCTTGACGTTTTCAGGCAACTCCACTTTACCAGTAATATCAGCAGTCCTCAGGTAGAACTGAGGCCTATAGTTTGAGAAAAAGGCAGTGTGGCGACCACCTTCATCCTTTGTTAGTACGTATATCTCTGCCTCAAATTTCTTGTACGTTTTAACACTACCAGGCTTTGCAATCACCTATAAACAATATGCAGTATAAGATGCTTGAAAATACATAGGTATTACATTATTTAGTAAATATAGCAGACTACTGACTTCATGAAACATCACATTATCAGACTTGAACAAGTACCCCAAGGTAAATAGAAACAGTGTAACAAAAACTGTACAGCTCGATCAGGATAACAAGCTACTTTAATAACTGTAACAAAGAGAAACAAGCAAGCAGCCAATGGAAAATGTAGAACAGGAACAAAAACAGGAGGAACCTTATCAACTTTTTACAGGTAAACTCTCTTACAACAACCTGACATAAACGCAGTCAAATAACACGGAAAATGGTAAATTTTGACTGACCATTCCTCGCGTGATATCTTCTCGTTTCAAGCCACGAAGAAGAAGCCCGACATTATCACCAGCCTAAGTAAGAAAATAAAACAGTATAAAAGTACAAAATAAGTGATGTATGAAAACAGCTCTTAAAAAGTCATATGGAATGACTCAGAACTTACTTGTCCATGATCCAAGATCTTCTTGAACATTTCAACACCAGTCACTGTAGATTTTAAATTGCCCTATGAAACAAAACTGATTATACGAACATGCTACAAAAAGCACAATCATAATTATAATACCAAAGCACAATAATATAATTTAACTCATACCGGCAATAATCAACCAAATAACAAAACACAATTGTCAAAGCTTCACCGCAAATTAAGATTAAACAAGCATCTTCAGCATTATAATAGTAGTTACCACAACCTAAACTTGTTATTATTGTGGGTCCAAAAATCTAACTATGCACTAATAGAGTGTATCTTATGTAATTAATTTCGTGTTAAATGAAATTAACGTGGCTAATGATCAGGCACCGCGTCACTCGTCCCCAGGGTTCCATGCAAACAGATAGAAAAGGCAGAACCAACTCTAGATCATTAGCACTAGAAATCTGAGTCGCATTATGAAGCAATATACCCTCCGCCTAAATAAAATAGGTAATAGAATAAGAACACAGCTAACCTGCATCAGCCCTAAGATCTCCACATCATCTCCAACTTTTATTTGTCCCTGTTCAACACGGCCAGTAGCAACAGTTCCACGTCCCTTCAAAACATTAACAACAAATGATTAGTACAGTAGAGACAAGGTTCAAGCATTAATTTGTTAACCCCCCTTTCTTGGAAATGGAAAGATGGACTGCAAACGCTAGCAGAATTTTTCTTTTTCTACTTTGTTCGGAGCGAGGATTGTTTGAAAATAAGCAGTATGGAGGATGCCATCACAGTATAAGGGACACACTGAAGAAATAACGGCTTACACGAGTATATGGTATTTTCGGCTGTGAAGAGAGTGCGGCATTTTCCTCCAAGAAGGACAAATCTTACCAGCATTTTTAGTTATCTCCAAAAACATAAAGACTAATATTCACTGGTTTTAAAGGTTGTAAAAGCATATGCATAGAGCATAGAGGCAACCCATTGACAATTAGAGATAAACTTTAAAATGAAGTATAATTCAGAGACCACAAAGAAACTCGAAAAGAGCAATATAATTTTTTTTATTAGTACAGAGGGGCAATATAGTTTTGAAATCTCCGGCAAAGCATGAGCTAATAGAATATCAGATTACCTGAATTGAGAATACATCTTCTACTGGCATTAAGAATGGTTTATCAAGCTGACGCACTGGATCAGGAATATATTCATCTACAGCTTCCATTAACTTTAAAATAGCTTTCTTTCCAATTTCTTCGTTAGTTCCCTGTAAAGCAGAGAGAGCTGAACCACGAATGATTGGAATTTCATCTCCAGGAAACTTATAGAAACTAAGCAGTTCTGCAAGGAAGAAAATTTCATGTAAGAAAATGAGCATAGCAAAGTCGTAATGACAGCTAGCCAGTTACCACGACTTCAGCTTCTGCAGAAGTAATAATACAACTGAAGCAAGTAATGTAAAAGCTGGCGCACCCCGAAGCTCCATCTCCACAAGTTCCAGCAGTTCAGGATCATCAACAGCATCAACTTTGTTTAAAAAGCAGACAAGTGATGGTACGCCAACCTGCAAAGTATAAGAAGAAAAAGCAACATTAGAATCGCCATATAGTAGCTTTACGTTATTTCCCTGGTCAATCCACAAGTGATACATGCATATATCCACCTGGCGTGCAAGCAAGATATGCTCCTTCGTTTGTGGCATTGGTCCATCAGGAGCGGATACAACTAGAATACCACCATCCATTTGGGCAGCTCCAGTAATCATATTCTACAGATTAAAACAGGTGATTAGCAATTGAATAAAACGGAAGTTTACAGGGGAGGAAAAGTTATTGTGGTACTTGAAATATTTTGAACATCAAGCAGCAAAAATTGACTGAATCCAGGGACTTGTAATATGTCAGTTTTTGCTAGCCAAGCAGATTCATCTTTAGCTAAGGATTGCTAAAGATCTTTTATCTCAAAACGCAGAAACTGCAACTTGACTAATTTTTCCATCAACTTCAGTAATTTTTTCGTTGTTCATATATCCATACATTTTATCTTTGATCAAAGAATCAATCACCACAAGAAACAAAATAAGGTGGCTACACAAGTAAGGAGGGAGTATTAGGAAGAAGAACCACCTCTCCCAATACTTCTTAGGCCTCCCTCTACCCCTCCCTAGACCCCCCATGTGCAACCTCTTGCACCTCCTTACCGGTGCCTCCGGGCATCTCCTCCTCACATGCCTCACTTTCCGTAGCTTATACTCCATGGGAGTCACCCCCACATTATCCCGAATAACCTCATTCCTGATCCTGTCTCTCCTAGTATGCCCACACATCCATCAATATCCGCATTTCTGCTATCTTCAACTTCTGGACATGGGAGTTCTTAACTAGCCAACATTCCGCCCCATACAATATAGCCGCCCTAACCACTACCTTGTAGAACTTACCTTTAAGTCGTGGTGGCAACTTCTCATCACACAAGACACCGAAGGCAAGCCTCCACTTAATCCATCCCTCCATTCGGTGCACCATATATGCTACTTGTATTTCTTATTGTTAGTTTTTTTTGATAAGTTGCTACTCATATTTCTTATCGTCACGGTTGCTCCCAACTGGCATTACTTTTCTCATTTCTGGTTCAGACAGCAGAGAACACTTGAGAAAATGTTAAATATAACTACGGCATGGCCACTCAAATATGAAATTAGTGAGAAGGCTTCCTATCATCTTCGGAAAACTTTACTAAATAATCAAACAGAGAGAAAAAAGATCCCACAAAGAAAGGACTGAAGGGATTTGATATTCACCAAAGTAGTGCTTTTTCATATTACTTATATATTTGCATCAAACCATACCTTTTATTTTTGGGAAAGTCAAACCATACCTTTTCAATCAGAGAAAGTGATGCACACTGAGGGACCATCCTCTCGCAATATTAGTAAAACAAAGTGAATGCTGAATTTTTCTCTCTTCTATTACTGCTGAAGAATTTAACACTACCTAAATTGTGCTGCAACATTTTATGCTCTACAAGTACAAGCCCTTCCACCCAATTTATATTACACTATCTACTTGCAACATCCAACAATGTATTATACCATCGTATTTATGATACAATCCATAAAATTTTCTTTATGAATCTCTATTTTGATTATTTTCATAACTACTAATTTATACTATTATAAGAAAACAATTCTCAACCACGAAATGTTGATCGACTTTTCTATCATTCGTAAGTGCATATTATGTTGGATAAACATTCAATAATAAAAGAATAAAGCATGCAATTATTTGAGTATTTCAATATTCATCCATTCAAACTTTGAATGTTAGGCAAACCAAATATGTTGCTTAATTACAGGCTTCACGGTCAGTGAAATGCTTTTAAAATGATACACAATTGCTGAGTGCTTTCTATTTGATACTCAGACAAGCAGAACTACATACTCCTAATCTAACAGTCATGTTAACTAGATAAAACAAGTTGAAGAAGAGCATCTTATTAGTAAAAATAGGTAGGTTCTGCATCTCACCTTAACATAATCTGCGTGTCCTGGGCAATCAACATGAGCATAGTGTCTCTTAACTGTCTCATACTCCACATGGGCCTACAAATACATCACAGCTCAAGCATTAAAAGCATAATAGAATTAACAAATTAAACCCCACTAAGGAAGGAAAAATTATCCCTTACCGTGGCAATAGTAATTCCTCTCTTTTTCTCTTCCGGGGCCTTATCAATTTCATCAAATGCAACGGCCTTGGCCTTTCCTTCTTCTGCTAGGACCTAAACAAAGCACAAATGCTTATCAGGCAATTGTAGCTCACATAACTGATCGAGCAAAAGAAAAAGGAAACAGTAATAAGGCGAGACACAAAAAGTTTGACATCATCCTTTTAATAATATCACCCTATACAACCTTCACAAATTTCAAGAATTCAAGTTCGTTTAACTAATCAAACTTTTATTTTGGCTACCTGCCCGATGTCTGGTGCACCCAACTAATATAGATTAGCACCACGTAAGGCCCATTAAAGGGGAAACCGCTCCCTACCAGGATATTTTCTATTCCCAAGGCTAGAATCTGAGACCTCTTCAAACTTTGCTATAAAGTTTTCTGTATCAAAACCTAACTGTTTTCTCTTTTTTTGGAAGCTAATAACATTTTATTAATGAAGGGCATTAATAAAATCGAAAAGTAGAGGAACCTTACAAAAGGATATGGTTCTCTACGTCGTACCAAACTAACTGTTTAATCACTGCATTAATATTTTTATTATGATATATTATCCATTATCGCAGAGATAATACACAAATCCAATTAACATTTTATTAGTCCCCTTCAAATTCACTACATACAAACGAAATGGGGGCAGTAATAAATACGGAAGGACCAACCAAACTAACCTTTGTAATTGCGGCAGTAAGAGTAGTCTTTCCATGATCAACGTGGCCGATAGTTCCTACGTTTACATGCGGTTTTCTGCAGGAACCCAAAAAATATAATTACATATTGACAAAATTCAGCTAAAGAATCAAAATGGTTACGTTGTGGGAAGCAAGGACCAAATCATCACAAGTCAAGAAAAACAGAATTTTTATCATAGATAAGAATTAAAGAAGAACGATAATGTCATGGATGCTTGGCCAATATATATAGTTGAACATTTTTAAATGTTTAAGTTCTATGTGTATGATTTTTTACTCTTCCAATCGAGCCTGATATGGTAACCAGTCAAATTGCAGTGGCAATGTAAACATTATTTACAGTGTGCACATAACTTAAGTCCCTTCTAAATTACATGAGTGACACAAAATATAGTAGATAATTTACTATGTTGAGCTACTGAATCAACATCTGGAACCAAACATGTTATACACAAGGGAGAAAGAAGTAAATTTACTATGATGAGTTACTGCATTTAGAAGTTTAAATAAGCTTACGTTCGAGTGAAAGTAGCCATGGATCTCCACCAAGGGTTAGAATGAGAGGGAGTTTCATTTGCATTTAGCGACTCGGAGAGTGAAAACTGAGTGGAAGCTGATCCTCCTCCTCTACAGCATGAGTAGATTTGAGGAGAGAGTGAGAACACGCGCTTCGAATTGGGATTTCTAAAAGCGACCGATGCCATTGGGAGTACGGAGAAGATGGAGAGGAGAAGGTTCTGATGGAAGCTCTGGAAATGTCAAATGCTTTGGGGTTTTGAAGGGTTTAGGTTTTTGTTCAGTGTGTGTTTCTCATGCTGTCCAGCAGGGTTTTACTTGGGCGGCGCTAAAACGGCGACGTTCACCTCGGCCTGGGCTAAGTTTCAAAGCGGCTGATCGTAAGTTATGGGCTTTTTCCTATGTAGGCACATGCAGTTTTTCTTCTTTATTTTGGATCAATAACACAAATGATATTGGGCTTTTTTTTACTTTTAGCCCGCTCCAGAAACTAGTTATATTCGGTAACCGAAAAAGTATATAATTTTATATATAACATACATAATGTATATATAAAATATATATATATATATATATATATATATATATATATATTTCGATTTTTATTTTATGAGCGGCTATACATTTTCATTAGCCTAATGATCTTGGAGAAAAGAGTTGATCTTGAACTTCAAAATTTAACACACCTTTGATTTTTGACCTTGAATGTTTGCCTTTGGTTTGATGATTTGCACCAAAAGCCAAAATAAAACCAGTCCTTATAGCCAGTTTTTACCTTGTTATTTAAATTTTAAAGTATATTTCATTTTTTAAAATTATTTAATTTATAATCAGTGTTGACAAACCTCAGACAAAGTCTTCCCCCGCTTCCTAACTTTTGATTAATTCTTCTTTAATATTGCATTTGATTGCCTTGTATTCAATCACTGTATTAAGTTATTTTACTTGTATTTATATCAAGAGACCTCAGTCAAAGCAACTATCATCAATTTTGCTTGTTAAAGCCACAACGCATGGGAGAAATCAAACTTGGTAGGTAAATTCTATAGGATCATAATTTTCACTTTTAAACGATGAATAGCTTAGTGACTTCAAGGAATATTAACAACAACTTTGTTAATGAGAAAAAATTTAGCAATTAGCAACAAGCTCGACGCCTACTTTGAGAAGGGGTTCAGTTTTTACCATGAAAAAATACTAACCAGGAGCGGATTTAGAATTTGGAGATTCCTCGTGCTAAGATAATCGATTTGATCAGCTTCGGTTCGGGATATTCATCTTATAGATAAATCGATCAAGGAAAAAAATAATAATAACTCTAACTACTTGATGCAAAGCATACCTTCACTAATATTACTAATATATATCATCCATTTACAATTGTCCCCGGCGAGTTTTCACATTTTGAAAATGTTCAATAATGGCATCATTAATTACATTGGTAAATACATCACGCTCTATGTAACAAACAAAACAATCATTTAAATATTGGCCAACCATGTAATTCCGCTCTTCACTCTGTATACGCTTCATCAATGAGAATGCTCTTTTCACAGTTGCGGTAGTAACAGGTAAAATCAGAGTCAACTTCACAAGTAAATAACATACGAATAAATCTCCACAAGATTTACCTCAACCGATGCTTTTGCCAAATCACTAATTCCTTGCAAGTTGGAGAACTTTGGTTTACCATTTCGCATATGAATTATGAAGGTATCGAGTTGATAACTCATACCCTGAGTCCGTACTTCATCAAACTCATTTGGATAACATTTTGCTAAAACCATTATTCTACTTTTATCAACATTAGCAAAAGAAATAGATTGATTCAAGCTAGCCATCTCGAAAAGAAAATCGCTACTCACTACATCAAAACGGGCATTAAGTTCTTGAAGTTGCACATCAATCACAACATAAAAGACATCAACACGCAAGTAGTGTGAATAACAAACACCAGAAGACTTGCGCTTCGACTTTCCTAGAAAATGGGATTCATCCATCTTGGTAATTAAGATATCATACATATCACAAAATGAGGAAACATCATCTAGCATGGATTCCCATCCAATTTTTCTCATGTCTTGCAATCTTTTCTTTGTAATATTAAGAAACTCCACTGCATTAACAATATCTTGATTTCTCTTTTGTAAGATGTTGTTCAACTCATTTGACATTGACAACACTTTCAACATTAAGTGAAGCATAAAAATAATTGAATATTATTATCTCACTCAAAAGATATTTTGTTTTAGTTCTCTTTTGAAGTAGAAACTTTATGTTCAATCACTTCAACCACACGAACAATAGATGAGAAAATAACAATAAAAATATCTAATATTTTGAAATATGATCCCCAACAAGTATCACGTGGTCTTTGAAGTCCACGTTCTTGATTTATTACTCCCCTAGTATGAACTTCATCGGACTCAAGTAATTATTCCAAATTTTCAGTTTGAAGATGGTGAAGCAAATCTCAATACTTAAAAGATCCTCTGATGACATTCAACACGTTAGTAACATGACTAAAGAAGTCTTCAACATCCAAATGCTTTTTAACAATAGCTACAAGTGTTAATTGTAACTGATGAGCAAATCAATGAACGTCATATGCCGATAGACTATCTTTCATAATCCAAGTCTTGAATAATTCAGACGCAAAAAGGATAGCATGACCGGCTACCGAAACTCACATCTGACATGGAACTTTTCATCGTTCAATGACCATTTTAGGTTTCTCTTCTACCGTGTCAATGGATACAATGGCTTTCAGTGTCGGATCAAATTTCACATCATCACAAATCATTCCAACGACATGCCCATTGTTGTGAGTAGGTAGAGGATTGTTCATCACATTAGGAGCCTCTTCTTCCCTAAGAACTATTGTCTTGACCTCTATAACGCATGAATGATCGAGTTGTATAATAACATGCCCATATTCTATAACTAGTATGGTAGACTAAAAACTTTTCAGGCATAAATATCTTAAGTTTGGTTTTGGCAAGCAAAACTTAGGATTGAACTCCTCTTCATTTCCTTTGTCTCCATTTTCCTAAGTTTTACTTGGATAGATGACACGTGTCCTGCATTGAAATTGAAGATATAGATTTAATTAGCTAAAACTATGTCTTAACTATGATTAGGATAAAGAATATTTTCATATATTTTCTTGGAAGAAATTTAGCAAATCCCACAATTCTAGGCAGCATATTTTCGGATACTCATCAGTCAATATTAATTATTTTTTATAACATCACCAACCCTAAAACAATAAGGCATCAAAAGCTTTATACCAAAGGATATTTCTGAGATTTTATGAAGGCTTTTCAATGTTGGAATGTGGTTCTTGGGGATTACCACATATTCACGTAATGTCTATCAAAATTTAAATTCAAAAATAATTAAGAGGTTGAGATTAGAAGCAAGTTTAATATCTAATTTCTAAAATTTTATACATTAAAGAGTCATTGTTGAGGGTGCCTACAAAAGATTGACACCAAACTCAACAAGCTATGTTAGATAAGAAATTACTACTTTCAAATCCTGACTATAAAATTTTAAAAGCTAAGAGTAGGAAAAGGATGATGAATATGAAAATATATGGGAATATTAATTATTAACCATGGGTAAGACCTAATTTTAGTTAATTAAACATAAACTATTAATATGAATATAGGCATCCAAGTACGAACTTGGGAAAATGGAGACAATAATCAAAGTTGTATAATAACATGCCTATATTCTATAATGAGTATGGTAGACTAAAAACTTTTCAGTCATAAATGTCTGAAGTTTGATTTTGACAAGCAAAACTTAGGTCACATATGTTTGAAATTAAGACAACAACGTCTGAAGTTCGCTTGCACAAGCAATATGCCAAACTTTAGACAAAGTTATATAAATTCAAACATAAAATCTTTAAACTTTAATCGTGTATGTCTGAAGTTGTTTCTGATATAGCTAAACTTAAAAATAAATAAATTAGGGTCCAGAATCGGGTATATGTGAACTTGCCTCTCATTAATGTTTATCTGTAAGTTACCAGCATTTTTGGGCTTGAATACATAACAATGTGGATTCTTCTTATTCAATTCAAATTCAACATTCTTGATTTTTTTTTTCTTGTTGTATTTTACAAAGATATCCTGCTAGATTGGTACAAGGAAAATCCTAAGATTCCAAATTTATATATTGAATTCAAAATTTAACTTGCTTGACAATATAAAATAGACTACAATTCCAATCGTTATTGATATTCGTAGATAATTATTACTATAGGGAAAAATGGAGATGCAATTGCTAAATGATTAGGAAATTCCTTCAAATTAGACAATCACAACTGCCACTGCCTTGAGAGTTAGATATCTAGGATCTATCTTCAATACACCTTAGTTAAACATCTTCTAATCAGCTTAGTAGACTCCTAACCCTAGCCAAGAAAGTACTCTCTAGCAAATGCAGGACCAACACATCAGGCCTTGGATGTGTTCTATGACCCAATCCAATGTTCACCTTCCTGGATTTCTACAACTCCTAAAAATTTCAAACATGTCTTTGATCTTTAGAGGTCTATTTAACCTTAAAATAGATAACAATTAAAGTTGTACGCGATTTAAAGAATATGTGGTTTAATTTAATACAAAGATCAAAGAACATTAAATAATTAAAATTAAATGAACTGAAATGATCAAACCGAATTGACGTAGTAATTAAGTCTTGAATTTCACGTAAGTGCTAAAGGCCAGTCTCGATTGAGCCTTCGAGATAGAGCTGCAGTTCAAATAAATGGATGAACAACTGAAGAACACTTAAAATAATTGCAGAGAGCTAAAGTAAATTTTATTGCATTGATATGCGTGCAAAAATAATGTCAAAAAAATAAAAGAATCCTCATCTTTATATAGTACTAACCCCTATACACGTCTAAATAAGGTAAAAAACTTTCCCTTCCTTTTCTCCCATGAAAACATGATCCGCATTTAATATCGAGCATGATCTGCATCGCAATATCCGGCTGATGGCGAATATTTCGGCTCCCCGTTTGTCATCTTTAACCGTCTTTCATTTACCCTCAAGTCTTCATCTCACTCGAGCTTGATTCTTTCGTGGTTCGGCCAAGCTCGAGACCCGTTGTACCGTTTGTCCGTCCCTAGTTCCGATCTATGGGTACCTTTCGGTTTGGATCGATCCAGTAACTAGTAAAGTCGTTCCTCGCTTCACAGCGGAAAACTGGGGGTAACTCTATCCCCAATTTTAGCCTTATACAAATAGTCCTCTTACTTCTCGTAGAGTAGATTATAGGAGCAAGTGATGAATTAGCCTCGGTCCCTTCTCTCGTACATCGTGAGCAAGTTGACGATCTGAAATGTCCCATCAGCCACGTTGCTCTGATTTTAGACACGCATCAGCCGTAGATTGAAGACCCTCGGTAGTTACCGAATTTCGAAATGTCTCGCAATAATTACTTTTTCCCTATAAAAGTTTCGGTTTTCTTTTTTCACTTATTTAATTTCTGACTTCAAATTTCCTTAAATTACCCTCGGGTTTTTTATATCTTCATATGTTCATCAATCCTTCAAATCTTCATAACTTGTTCTTCATATCTTCATATCCTCACAGTTCATCTTCAGGCCTTCATACCTTACCTTCAAATCCTCATACCAAATCTTCAAATCTCCATATCAAGTCTTCAAACCTTCATACAATCAGATAGAAATGGCGAAGACTTCAAAATCGTGTAAGGCCCCATAAAATCTTACCTAAACCAGGGTTTCGTGGTGCCAAAGTAGTTATGTGTTGACGACTATAGTCGCGGTTCAGACTTATTAGGTTGAACAGTGCGTTAGGGAGTTGAAGAAAATTTTCAAAAGTATAGGGCATTTTCGCGGTCAAATTATGCGATCACAGAACTGGTCTGCGGACCGCATATCGGTCGCAGACTGAGGCAGAAGTTTGGGCAAAATTTTTGGACCATTATGCGGCCTTATAATCACTTTGCGGGCTACATAACCCCTCGCAGATCCAACACAACAAAATTCTGGAGGAACGTTTTGCAGCGCATTATGCGGCCGCAGAATAGGTCTGCGGACCGCAGACCGGTCGCAGAATGAGGCAGGGGTGGCCACTTCCAGAGGGACAGTATGCGAACTGCAGAAACGTTACGCGGTCGGATATATGCTTCGGGGCTTTATTTTTTCTAATTTTTGAACCTGACCCCATTCTTATAAAACAGCCTTGGGGATCATTTTAAAAAGGGAAAACATATATTCTAGATATGGGGAGTGCCAAAGAGAGAGAGAGGGGAAGTTTCCAAGCTCATTATCCATCAATTCTTGCTCAAAGTTGAAGAATTTGCAAGAAGAATTACTAAGTCTTCATCCTAGAGGCAAGGTTCTACTCTATAGCCCTTAATTTCGTGATTTTAATTGAAAATAGGTAATAAGCCAAGCAATTCTTGGGAGTGGGAGTTGTTTATTTTTACATGCATGTACCATCAAGGGTAGTGGGAAGATTGTTGAGCTCTTTTGGGTGAACTTTGGGTAGTGGGTAAAAGAATCCACCATAGGAGGACCTTGAAACCTTAATGCATACCTAGTTATTGATAAAATGCTCAAGTGAGTTGGAACTATGAACTTCTTCCTAATTTATGTTCAATTTTGCTATATCTCTAAATAGATTGAAGTGGCTAAGATTTTCGGAACATTGTAGTAATTTAAAAGGCTTGGGTGTGTTTTAATGCAATATGGAAAGGTGGTAGCTTATGCTTATAGGCAACTCAAGAGTCATGAATAGAACTATATCCAACACATGACTTAGAGCTTGTAGCGGTAGTATTTGCATTGAAGATTTGGCGTCATTATTGTATTGGGTCCATATGGATATATTCACGGACCATAAGAGCCTTCAATATTTTTTCAAAACAGAAGGAATTGAATCTGAGGCGGAGAAGATGGCTTGAGTTACTCAAGGATTATGACATCGACATCCTATATCATCCGGGGAAGGCTAACATTGTAGCATATGCTATTAGCCGGAAATCTATGAGCAGTTTGGCTCACTTGGAGGCATATCAAAGGTCGTTGGCCAAGGAGGTTCATCAGTTGGCTAGTTTGGGAGTTCGTCTTGTGGATTCTAGTGAAGGAGGGGTGATTCTGCAAAATAGGGCTGAATCATCGCTTGTGGCGGAAGTCAAGGAGAAGCAATACAACAATCCAGTGTTAGTAAAATTAAAGGAGGGGATTCATAAACATAAGACCATGGCCTTTTCTCTTGGCGTGGATGATGGTACACTAAGGTTCCAAGGGTGATTGTGTTCCAAATGTGGATAGTCTCCGGGAAAGAATCATGATCGAAGCTCACACTTCTAGGTACTTCGTGCACCCTGATTTTACAAAGATATGTCATGATCTTAAGGAAGTCTACTGGTGGAATGATATGAAGAGAAATGTAGCGAACTTTGTGGCAAGATGTCCAAATTATCAACAAGTGAATGCCAAGCACCAAAGGCCCGATAGGTTGGCACAGAACGTAGAGATTCCGATATGGAAATGGGAGATGATCAATATGGAATTTGTGGTAGGGATACTTTGCACGCCTCGTAAGTATGACTCGATTTGGGTGATTGTGGATCGACTCATGAAATCAGCTCACTTCTTACCTGTTAAGGCTACCGACACAGCAGAACAACATGCTCAATTGTATATCAAGGAAATAGTTAGGTTGCATAGCACTCCAATTTCTATTATCTCAAATTGAGGGGCACAGTTCACGGATAACTTTTGGAAGAAGTTTCAGCAAGGTTTGGGTACTTAGGTGTATCTTAGTATAGCCTTTCACCCGCAGACTGACGGGCAGGCAGAGCGGACTATTCAGACGCTTGAGGATATGTTGTGCGCTTGTGTTCTTGACTTCAAAGTCAGCTGGGATGATCATTTGCCACTCATAGAATTTGCCTTCAACAACACTTATCATGATAGTATCCAGATGGCATTGTTTGAGGCTTTATATGGTAGGATATGTAGATCTCCCATTGGGTGGTTCGAGATTGGGGAAGCAGAATTGATAGGGCTAGACCTCGTGCATCAGGCTATGGAAAAGGTTAAGATCATTACAGAACGGATGAAGATTTCTCAGAGTCGTCAGAAATCTTATGCAAATGTTCGTCGTAGGGATTTGGAGTTCAAAGAAGATGATTGGGTATTTTTGAAGGTTTCCCCTATGAAGGGTGTAATGTGGTTTGGTAAGAAAGGGAAATTGCGTCCGAGGTATGTCGGACCGTACAAAATCACCCAGAGGATTGGTCAGGTGGCTTACAAGCTAGAACTACCTCCAGTGATGTATTTAGTGCAACCAGTATTCCACGTATCCATGTTGAAGAAGGTGGTTAGAGACCCGTCGCTTATTGTTCCGGTTGAGACTATTGAGATTAATGAAGAATTGACTTATGAAGAAATTCTAGTTTCCATTCTTGATAGGCAAGTCTGTAAGCTGAGAAATAACGAAATTGCCTCCTTGAAGATGCTATGGCTGAACTAGCAGGTTGAAGAGGCCACCTGGGAGGGCGAGGAAGAAATGAAGAAGAAGTACCCTCATTTGTTTGAATAGTCATGTATTTATAAAGTTGTGTTCTATGAAAATGCTAAGAGTTTACCTTCTATGAACTATGCATCATTTGGACAATTGATGTTAAGGGTGTACCTTTTTGGTGATATACTGCTCATGAGGCCACGGTTGTCGTTGTTTTTATGTTATGTTACGTCATTGGTTCATGTATATGTTTTTAGGGTTGATTTTTGGGATTCTATGATAGCTAGATAAGCCAAGTAACAAGGGAAACTCTGGATAAAATTTTGGAAATCTGGGGAGTTAGTCAAAAGTTGGAACGATTGATGTGTTATAGCAGCTAAGTTACATTTGTTTGTAATGGCGGATTTGGACCCTCATTCGAGGAAAAATGATCTTAAGCGGGGGAGGATGTAAGGCCCCGTAAAATCTTACCTAAACCCGGGATTTTGTGGTGCTGAAATAGGCTTATGTGTTGACGATTGTAGCCGGAGTTCAGACTTTTTGGGTTGACACAGTGCGTTGAGGAGTTGAAGAAAATTTTCAGAAGTATAGGGCATTTATACGGTCAAATTCTACAGTTGCAGAATTGGTCTATAGACCGCATATCGGCCGCAGACTGAGGCAGAATTTTGGGCAAAATTCTGGGGGAACATTCTGTGGCGCGTTATGCGGCCGCAGAATAGGTCTGCGGACCGCAGGCTGGTCGTAGAGTGAGGCAGGGGTGCCCAGTTCCGGAGGGCCATTATGAGGCCCATTGTGCGGACTGCAGAATCGTTAGGCGGTTGCATATGCTTAGGGGCTTCATTTTTTCTATTTTTTGAACCCGACTCCATTCTTATAAAACAACCTTGGGGATCATTTTAAAAGGGAAAAACATATATTCTAGAGAGGGGGAGTTCCAAAGAGAGAGAGGGGAAGTTCGTAAGCTCATCATCCATTAATTATTGCTCAAAGTTAAAGAATTTGCAAGAAGAATTCACTAGGTCTTCATCCTAGAGGTAATGTTCTACTCTATAGCCCTTAATTTCGTGATTTTAATTGAAAATAGGTAATAAGACAAGCAATTCTTGGGAGTGGGAGTTGTTTATTTTTACATGCATGTACCATCAAGGGCAGTGGGAAGATTTTTGAGCTCTTTTGGGTGAACTTTGGGTAGTGGGTGAAAGAATCCACCATAGGAGGACCTTGAAACCTTAATGTACACCTAGTGTTTGATAAAATGCTCAAGTGAGCTGGAACTATGAACTCCTTCCTAATTAGTGTTCAATTTTGCTATATCTCTAAATAGATCGAAGTGGCTAAGATTTTCGGAACATTGTAGTAATTTAAAAAGCTCGAGGTAAGGTATGTTGGCTAAACTTCTCTCTTAGAATTGAATTCCCACGGTGTTCTTGTAAGTCCTGAGTTGTTCATTATGAATTGACTTTTATGAAAGTGTTTGGTGTCGAAAGATGTATTTATATGAATATGTTCAAAATGTGTTCCGTAATATTCTTATCGTGTTATGTTGTTATTGGGGAGCGTGTTCAAAGTATGAGTACGTATTAAAATGTTGTGACTTCAAGTCAAGCCCAAATGAAAGTGACCATGTTAAAACGTGTGAGAAATCACATGTGACCAAGATCCTAAATTACTCAAATGTGTGCTTAAAGTCTTGAATAGGAATGTCCATTATTGACATTCCGTGTTAATGTTTGAAAGTGGAATAGTGAGCATGAATTATGAAGTACAACCAATGTGCCAAGAATGATATTGCATTATGGCTAATGATGCCAATAAAATGAATGACATGTAAAAGAATATGAATTGAGTGGTATATCCTTTTAATAATAAATGCCTTGGGAGTATTGTTTCACCATCGATGAAGGGTAGGTCGAAACAACCTAACCCCGAAACTACACGTGCTGGTGTAGGAATGATTGAGGGGTAAATCCATGTGCTAATATGATGAGACTGTTTCCCCTTATATGGGATGAGATTGGTGTGTTGATATGTTTCCCCTTAAACGGGATGAAATTTATTGCTAGCAAGATATGATGTGATGTCGACCTACACGGCATTACGGTGAGACGACTTAGCCGATCGAGATGAGATCGGACGCCATACCGCACACTTGGTGGTATTGTGAGTGTATGTCTCTAGGTGATACGGCTTAGCCAGTCGGGCTGAGATCGGAATCCGTGCTAAAACACAATAGTGTATTGGTGCTTAAGATCTCCCAATTTAAATAAATGAAACTTACTCGAAATATACTTTTCCCTAACTTGACACCTTGTTACTGTTTGGTCTCTTATTGACTTCATGTTTTATTCTCCGTTTACTGTTACTTGTTTTATTAAGAGGATGTTTAGTTTTCATACTAGTACTATTCCATATGTACTAACGTCCCTTTTGCCGGGGGTGCTGCATCTTTAATGGATGCAGGTGGTTCCATAGTAGGTGATATTGACCAGTGATAGTAACACACTCTCTCTTCAGCTGACTTTGTGAGCCCCAATTCATTTCGGGTTCCATTATCTCTTATCCTTTGTACATAAGTCTTGAGGTATAGCCGGGGCCTTGTTGCCGGTACTGTCATTGCACTCTTTTGTTTCTATTAGATGCCCCGTAGACATAGTGTGGGTTGTATCTATTTTTGGGAAGGTTAAACTAAAAATGTTGTAATCATATCATCTGTTCCACTTTAGCTATGATTGTACAATGTACTGTTTTTGAGACTTGTTAATGACATAACTAATTGAAATGAACTAGTGCTATTCACATAACCTCTTACTGTCAAATTAATGAAATGTATTCTTCTCTTTATTCATGGGTAAGTTAGGTAGAAGGTATTGTAAAGTCTTGCTTGACCGAGGTATCTCGGTTGAGCATCGATCGCGCTCCCCAAGGTCGGGGCGTGACAAATCGGTACCTCAAAACACTACACTGACGACTTATCCCTCGGACACCAGCACCGATGCAGTGCCTCCGGTAATAACCCCGGGACCTCCCCTTAAAGATTTTATCACAAGTGGCTGCTCCGTAGATAACGAATTCAAAGACGAGAAGGCCTCCGCACAAGGATATCGGGGTGGGAATGTGTGGAGGTACATTTGCTCTATTGCTGATGAGATGCTTAAGGCTGTCCAAGAGGACTACAAATAGGAAGGCAAGGACGTAGTCATCCCCAGTCCTGTTGAAGACATCATGACACACGTGGAAGGGTACTTAAGTGTTTACACGTATCCTTTCACGTTTGGCCCTGTTGACACGGTGGTCCTCGAGTTCTGCAAGAGATACAAAATTTGCTCGGGCAAGTTCACCCGCTTCTTTTGGAGGATTGTGACTCTTCCCCATCATTTTGCAAAAATAAAATATAGGAGCCTCGGTTCATGGTCGATCATTTACTCCAAGATTACATCCCAATATTCTAAGGAGGTTAATCAAACTTGCTCGTTGGGCAAAAGGCTTCCTTCTCCTATATAGACGAAGACAGGGACGAAGGCTGGCAGGGTAGGTTCGTTCAGATAAAGGTCGAGGACCTCCATCCTCCTGAATTCATGTCGTTCCTTCGGAAGTGGAACCTGAATCGTAAGTTTACTTCCTCTCAGGTCATCAAAGTCCTTTCTTGTATCTACTTTTCATTCTCATGACATGTTTCATTTGATATGCAGTCCCCAATGTGGTCCCACAGGAGTAGGTCGAGGGTATCTAGAAGAAACTCACCTATTTCGAGCGTGAGTGGCGAAAGCTCTTCAAAGGCAAGTGGGAGGCTCGTTCTCACGGTGAGTGCTTTTTTCTGGTTGAATTTTTTCCTGGTCGTTTTTTATTCTATTATTGTTATGACTTAATCCTTCATTCACAAGTTTTCCTAAGACCACCAAGCTTTGGGAAACCATCGATACCGTGGTCTCAACTCCGTCTTCCAAACTCTCCTCCTCTCTGCAGTCCGTTGTTGAAGCTGCTGCAAAGAAGGAAGAAAAATTGAAGAAGAAAAAGAGATCTCATGACTCCTCGGATGCTCCTGCCAAGGTCAAGAAGAGAAAAAGGATTGAGATCAGGGTTAGAAAGAGCACCAAAAAGACTCTGATTCCCTGGTCCCAAATTTTAAAGTTCTTCGTTAGTTCAACGATTTTCTCGAGGATGGTGAGGACACAAAATTTGTCACCCACGAGCCGATCGATGCCGAACAAGAGTTGATGGCCCCTGAGGGGGATGCTCGTAAGTCTAAATCCTCCTTAGCTCGGGGTATTGAAGAAGAACATATGGCTACTACTTTGCAAGAATCCCCACCGGTCTCGAGAATGGTCATTTTTGAAGGCGACATTGTTATCCATATTCAAGAGTCACCACCTCCTATGAAGGCCTCTTTGAATGAAGCTCGGGCCATTGAGGGAAAGACAAATGAAATGTCCCCGGCCGTGGACGATGCCATCAACTCATTTTTCGAGGGCGTGGACATTGACATGTTGGAAGACTACTCTAACTTTGTCCACCTGGAGATCCCGAAAAAGGTTGTGCAACCGAAATCAGGTAGGCCGAGCTTGAGCGCAAATATTGAGAAGTAGCCCCCCCCCCTTCCCCCCGCGAGTGTGGACCTCGATCAAAAGAAAATGGTCATGTTCTCGATGCCGGCAGATACTAGCATGTTCTCCGGGTCAGTCAGAGTGGCCAGTTATCTCCGTTCCTTGTTAACCGAAGAAGATCAAGTGAAGATGAATGAGGTAGATGGGCCAAGTCTTTTCAATAAGGCCCATCAGGTGCTGAATCGGGTATATCCTCTTCCCTGTTTATTTTAACGAGATCTCGTCATAACTATTTTTTAAAATTTTCTTTATGTATGCCTCATGTCTTGGTGCTTCATCATGACAGCTTTCACAAATCTAGGATGGAGGTGAGCCACCTCGAATTCGAGCTCATGGAACAAGTCTGGCAAACAGAGAAGTACAAGGCTCTCTGTGAGCAAAAGGATGAAGTCCTTAGGGACATGGCCGACCTTCCCGCCCTTCAGGTCGAAATGGAGAAGGACTAGAGGGAGGCCTCGAAAGCAAAACATGACCATGCTCTTCTAGTTGAGAAGGTAAGAGTGATCGAGATTGATAATGAGAAGATAAACGCCAATGCTAACGCCGCAACCTCACAGGTACAGGAAAAGACAATTTTGATCGACCAGCTCAGTACGAGATGGACGGGGTCAAAGCTTTAGCCGTTGAGCTTAAAGGAAAATGGACCGCCTAGAATCTGAAAGGGATGCCACCAAAGAGGACTTTGCATCGACCAAAGTGCAGCTTCGAGTGACGAAAGAAAAGGCCGACAAGTGGTCTCGGCTGAACGAGGAATTCCGGGCACAACTTGCCTCGGCCTGAAGAGCATGACGCTCTTGGCTTCGAACGACATCTCGGAAGCCCAAGATATGCTAGCCTAGTATAAGGACGATGTCGAGATAGTCGAAGCCCGGATAATAACGAAGGCTGAGTATGTAAACTGGCAATCTTAGAGGTCAGCTCTCGAGGAGATTCAAGTCGGGGGGGGGGGTGATGATGATGTCCAAATCCACTACTAAAAGGTAAATGGACACGGTCACATGCAATATAATTTACCCAACTATGAGTCGGGGTCGAAACACACAGAGAACAATATGTAGGCGATTAGGCGTGTAAGAGAATTATCACTTATTATGCTAAACCAAACACTTAAAATGGCTTTGATTATATATTTATAACTAATTACGAAAATATAAACTAATCTAGAAAGCAAGTAAAATGATCAATTGCTACAAGCATGAATGCATAGGGAATTACACTCAAGTAACGATCCAATGTATTTTACGATTTTGCAAATATGAGCGAGTTTATATTAATTAGCCACGGGTAACAATTCTATATTAGCTTCTTCCGAAGACTAACAAGACTTCCTAATTGAATTATCCCTAAAAAAATTAAGAGATTAAGCACATCAGGATATGGCTACAAGTAGTTCAATCCTATCCCTAGGTAGAATCTATAAGATGAGGGTTAAAGCCTCAAGTTCTTGTTAATTAATCTTTCCCAACACCAAATAATCTTTCCCAAAATTAATTCGAAGTTAATGGGTGAGTCCTAGGGTTAGCTAATCCCTCTGGAAACATTAAAGAACAAGAATGATTAAAGAAACAATAATTCACTTCAATATAATTAAAAATCGTTCAATATATAAGCACAACAAGATATTTAATCCACACCTTAAATATGAGTATTTCCATAAACAAGATTCAAGTGTTGGAAAAAATACTACACACTTAAATATTCAATACAAAGTAAGGAAATGAAGAAATGAGCATAAATGAGTAAGAAATTCTCAACCAAAAGCTTCAAATCTTCAAGACCCAAGTGTGTGTGCAAGAACTCTAGCTCCAAAACTTGTCTTCTCTAGTCTAAGGACTGAAAATAAGCCAAAGATGTGTTTCCAAGAAGCTAGGTCGTGTATTTGTGGGTTTGGAATTGAGGAGATATGAATTTCCAAGTCTGCCCAGGTCTGAAGCATGTTGGCCGCACTTGCGGAAGTATCCTTGCAGGTGCGGCTCCGGAGATGCAGATAGCCTATTGCAGATGTGAACTTTGAAGCGAAACTCTGGCTCCGCAGAAGCGGACTTGTATGTGCAGATGCGCAATCGCAGATGCGTATTTTATGCGCATATGCGCTACTTCTTCTCGCAGATTTTGTCCCATGGAAGGAAGCTTAATTCCGCAGATGAGGCCTTCCACCTCGCAGATGCAAGGTCGCCTATGCAGACAGTGTTCCGAAGATGCAGAATCACTAAAGGATTTTGCACTTTGTACTCTTTTTTGCTCAATTCCACTTCAATCGAATTCAACTCTCTTCATGGCATTATTTACCTGAAAATCTAGCAATACACACCATAAACAACCTCATATTATAATTAAAGGACGCCAAATCTAAAGAAGAGAGACTAAAATAAGTGGTAAAATCACCACTCATCAACACCCCCAACTTAAAGCTTTTGTTTGTCCTCAAGCAAATCAAAACCAACAATTCAATGAGGTTCTACCATTTAAAGCACAGGTAGTATTGCTATCATTTACAAATCATATTCTCCAATTAAGCACCATACTTATGGATTTGGTTGGTACTAATAATTAGGCCCAAGCACGTGAATCTTAACCAAATAACTCCCTAATTTAAAAACAACTTCAAAGAAATGCAAAGGACTTTCAAAAAAATCAAGTGACAACAAAAAGCCTCAATAAGTGACTCAAAAGTACTAGTCTACTACATATGCTCAATTTACTCATTTCGGGATACATCAATGTCACCAATCCATCATAATTTATATGCCTTCACAAGAAAGAAAGTCCCAAAATCACCATATTTACAATAACAACACAAGGGACAAATGCACAAAGACACTCACTCTCAAAGAATTTCAAGTGTTACAAAATATTATGCTAAGCTTGCCCTTATTATAATTCGCCGCCTATTCAAGAACATTCGGTTGGAGATCCCATAAGGACTTTTTAAGCTTGTAATGTAGGTTTAGGGAAGTGTCGGATAAGCATTTGGGATACAAGTGACTACACCCTGCTTGAACACTACTCACATTTGTCTTTCTTTTTGTACTTTGTTTCTTTTTAAACCACATAGCCCTTATTGGCTTTAGTTACCAACATAGAACCACCTTAAATTACCTCTCTATTTTTCTCAAGACTCCATATTTATATATATACATATTTCTCTCTCTTTTTTTATAAGTATTTTCTTGTGGAGCTTGAGTAACTTCATATGAACAACTTTGAGGTATATGTTTCTACCCTCAATGTACAACCTTACCAATTTCCAACTTGACACCAACACCCCCAACTTAGGGTTTTAGCCTCATTCTCAATATTCAAGGAGGGATGCGTTCAAAAGAGGGAATTATTTCACAAAAAGGTAAAGGTTTGTAATGAGGTGGCCAAAAAAAATATTAAAGGCTCAAATAGGGTTAACTAGTGATAATATTAATGCAATGGTAGGATTGAAAGGCTAAATAGGCCACAAAGAATGTTGTAAGGTCACAAAGAATGCCTAAGGTCATCCCTCTAACCAAACATAATTAACATTAGCATTGAAAGATAAACTGGGCAAGTTCTAGATGATAGAAGTAAGCACAAAAATTATTTATAACAAAAACTAATACACATGACACATGAATTAATCAAGACGGAGCAATTTCACTTCTTAATAAGAGCATCTAGAGAAATATCATGCCAACTAGTGGGCAAAGAGTCACCAAAAGAGCCAAAAAGTTATCACAAAAATTATTCTTCCTCACGCAACTTACTAAAATCAAAATTCGGAGGGGTATTCTTAATTCGAACTTCACATATAAGAGACTAATTTTATTAGTACCAAACAATCCAAAAGTCTCTACATAACAAAACAAGAGTAATTCCCTTAAGAAAGTCGTCACGCCATCCATCATAGGGAAAAGTCACCCGGTTCAACACAAATATGTTCCTCGGGAAAGAACAGTAGCATAAAGAAAATCCAAGGTAATAATACTAAAGAAATAAAAATAATATAAACTAAAACTACTAAAGAAGATAAAATAACCACTAAAAAAATAAAAATAAAAGAACAAAACTACTAAAGAAAATAATATAACAAAAGCAACTAATACTAAAGGAGCAAAAATAACATAAACTAAAAACTACTGAAGAAAATTAATAAAGAAAGAAAAATAAAATAGAATAACAAAAGTGACTAATCTGCACATATATAACCAATCACAACTACGCTCGGCAAGAGCACATGATAAGCAATAATAAAACAAGCCCGGCAAGGACACACAATATCCATACCACAACATAAACCCGAAAAGGGCACAAATTAAACATCAATGTAGGAATAAAGTATACTCCCTAAATCCACCCCCAACTAAAAACATTGCAGTGTCCTCACTGCATAATATCAAAATGAAATAAGAGTAGCTTGAGGGTCTCCCTGAGGTCTATATCAGACTAGCAGACTGTAGGAGAAAGGCTAATCACTACTGTGGAGAACTCTCAGCCTCATCCTCATCAGTATCATCAACATCATCACTAGCATCACTCGACATTAAGGAGTACTCCTCTCTATCATCATCCTCTGCAACAAGTATCTTCCTGTTCGGCTGCCTCCATTTGAAGACGGCTTTGATGCCTCTCCACATTTTGATCATAAACTTGCCCTTATTCTTGTTTCTCACTTTCTCCTTTTCGAAGTCCGACTGAAGATCTACATGTGACTTGGCCAAGTTGCCATAGACTGCCTCGAGTCTGCCAACAGACACTGCTATCTTCTCATGAGACTCTGCCTGCTTTTTCTGTGAATCTTGGTGGGTATTCATGTATTCCTTGGTAAAGTACTTGGACCTAGGATGGGGGTGTGAGGGGCCAGAGAGTTGTGACACTAAATCACGGATAATGCCAAGCTGCGAGTTCAGCATCCCAAATGGTCCCTCAGGCAATGTTGCCTGTGAGGATGACTCTGGTCCGACAACAGTAGTGACTTTCCTCTTTTTGCTCTTTACTACACTACCCTCGTCCGTTACTCTTAACGGATGAAAGGGTTTTTCGGCCGGTAACCAATGATCGGTGCTACGCACTTCACCTCAGCCCACTTACACAACTTTGTGATCAATGAAAGAAACATCAACCCTGGGTTGTCGTCTAGCAAGTACTCTCTCAGCTCCCGCAGGATATAGTGACCAACATTCACAGGAATATCGTCTAGAAGGCATGCAATGATCAAGGCTCTGGTGTATGAGACATCTGAAACATTTCCACAGGGTGATACCATATTGCAGAGGACGTAGAGCTATATTTTAGCTTCAACTGTGATGTCGATTGACTTCAATCCCCTTCTCTTGTTGGCCCATTTTTCTCTCATGCTTGCGGGATAAAGTTTAGACACAAGCCATTCTCCATTGTTGCAATTATCCTTTTCTCGCACCGACTCAAGTGGATGGTCAGGAATCCCTAGCACGTCATTGATTTGTTCAGTCCCAAACCTCATTATTTTGCCCCTTATGGTGAGTTGTGGGTTGGAGAAGTTTGTACGCTTAAGATTCGCGTAAAACTCACGAACCCACTCCTCATTGTCATTGTACGGAGTAGGCATGTAGACGGCCATAGAATTCTGGAAGTAGCTCGGCCAATTTCTCCTTGGCGATCCCCTTTTCAAGCACGATCTTTTTTGTGAGAAGGTTGTCATAATACCGTCGATGACAGTCAGCTGACATGAAGCGTGAGTTATCAAATTGTTCTTCTTCAGTCTCCTCCTCAATTTCATGATCAAGCTAAGCATTTTCATTCATGTTCGGATCCATTTTAGCTCAAAGTACCTTCAAAAAATCAAAATAATATTAGTCGGGCAGTAGAATCATGTTAATAAATACAAAACAATTCAATTAGGCAAAAGAATCAAGTCGAATGGGCCCCGGAAGCTCCAGTTGCAAAGCTACTGGTTTTGGCAAAACTGCTCAGTTTCTGCACCTACGGAGAAACCATTGTAGGTGCGGTCCCGCTTCTGCGGTTTTTCCCGAGGCCGCATTTGCGGCACTTTTTTCGCTTCTGTGATGTTCATCAGAGGGTTGAAAAGTCAAGAATTTTTCAACTCTTTTCACTTCTAAGCATGATTTTAGCACATAATTTATACTCAAGAATTCTAAATTAGTGCACTACGTACTTAGGAAACAATTTTTTTTTTGGACAATTCGTCGAACACATTGCAAGCAGTGAGAAATTATGCTTCTTTAGACAAATTGGGTACTCAGACTTCCCCTGAAGTTGTTTTAATCATCAACAACACACACAAGCACACTCTCAACCAATTTCCCTCACTCCTAAAACTAATAGTGATTATAAAAAAAATCTAAAATAAAAATGGGATTGTAGAAAGGATGGGATGAAGAAGAAGAAGAAAAAGAGAAAAGTATAAGAGATGAGTAGAAAAGAGAATTAAGAACCATACCTGTGTGTCTTGTGAGTGAGAAGTCGAGTATGAGCAGTAGTTGCTTTGTGTGAGAGAGGAGAGGGAGTTTTGAGATTTGGGGAAAATTAGAGTCTCACCTGATGAAGGGTTTTAAAATTTACTCGTTCGACCGCTTCTGCGGAATTTTAGCGCTTCTGCGGGAGCACTTCTGCGGCTCCCAAACTGCTTCTGCGATATAATCCGCATTTGTGCTACTTTGGGCGCTTTTGCGAGGCCGCATCTGCGGAGAACTTTCCAGAGATGCGGTTACACCAGATGATTGGTGCACAAATTTTTTAGCCACTGTTTTTGTGCACTCCAACACCTCAAACTCTTCAATCTAACTCCAAAAAATCTGAAACTTGGCAGATTAGTAAAAAAAATAATATACTAAGGTATTCTAAAAAAAAATTTCAAAAATGACTAATTTTTTTGAAAACGATGGGTTACCTCCCACCAAGCGCCACATTTAACGTCGTGGCACGATGCGAATCATCTTTACCACTTTTCTCGCCACTTGGACGATATGAATTGGGCACCTAACTTGGAATCAAGCTTGTGACCACGAGCGGTGGAGGGTGGTAAGTTGATGATCAAGCCAAAATTCAATTTCTTCATTTTACATTTCTTGGATTTCATGTGAGGAATGTTATTTTGCCTTCTTGTTCCCTCAAATTGTAAGATGCATGGTCCTTGCCTTTCCTCCTCGCAATCCCTCATTGACTCATGTAGTTCAATTACTATATCACCACACAATTCTAATGTTAAAAAATGCTTGGAATGTGACATCAAACCTCCAAATTGTAATTCTTCCCGGATTTTGACATCCTCTTTTCCCCTCGGACTAGAGTCAATCTCAACCATATTTTCAGTTACACCGGTTGATTCTAATTCCATATTTTTCTCGGCATCACTAACAAGCATGGAGTCGGTTGGCGGATGTTCAATTCCTCAAAGTAAATCTCACTTTCTTCCTCGGAGTTGGACTTTTCTTGACCTCTTTCCAAACTTTCAAATTGATAGGCATAATGAGCCTCAATCAATGATTTCATTCGATCTTCCAAAGTGCAGATAGTCTCATCATTTCGATGTAGTGCTTGTTTTAAGTCCTCGAGTGCCAAGCTTTGCTTCTCCTCATTTTCAATAATGGCCTCCAACATGAGCATCATCGTATCATTTTTAGCATTTGAGAGTTCTTCTTGGTTTTGATCAAGTGCCAAGGAAGAATTTTCGGCATCCACATCTAAGGAAGGGTCTTGGATATCCTTCACTTCCGAGGCTTTTTGGATCTCTAAAGCTTCAAGCATTTCTTCCATTTGTGTGTTCAACCTTTCAAGCGCCAAGTCATTTTGGAGACTATTTTCTAAAAGTTCTTCTGGGGAACTTTACTTTTTGTTTCCTCCTTCAAGTAGGTATTCTAACATGAGCTTGAACTCTTCATTTTGACCATGCTCAATTTCTTCCACTTCCACATCCCTATAATTTTCATCACAAAAAGTAGACTCATCATAGCGGGGGCGTGGGAAAGGGAAGGACACATAAGCACAATTATTCCAATGACCATTTTGACGACCACACTTATCACAAATATTCCACTCATGGGTTTGAGATTGTGCGCACAATCCGCCCCGGAAGAATTTAAATTATTTTACCCCGAGTGTGGTCCTCCACAATAAGGACAAGGGTCATCAAAGTATAACAACTACCATCTGACCATTTTTCATTATATGATGCCATTTTTTTTTAAAACTAAGAAAATAAACAAGAAACAAACAAGAAGATAAACAAAGATAAGAAAAATAATTACACAAATATTCACAAGTTTGGACCAAAGCACTTACACTTACTTCTCAAACAACCTAAATACGCCAAATTGTTTCCCGGCAACGGCGCCAATTTTGATGATATCCAAATCCACTACTAAAAAGTAAATGGACACGGTCGCATGCAATATAATTTATCCAACTATGAGTCGGGGTCAAATCCCTCAGAGAACAATATGTAGGAGATTAGGCGTGTAAGAGAATTATCACTTATTATGCTAACCCAAACACTTAGAATGGTTTTAATAAAATATTTATAACTAATTGCGAACATGTAAACTAACCTAGTGTCACGACCCAACCCGACAAGCCGTGACTAGTGCCCGAGCTGGACACTCATATACAAACCTACTAGATATAATCAGATTGAAAATAAGGACAATATGGAAATTTGTAAAAGCAAGCTATAGACTCATAACGTCATATATCATAATGAACAGGTCTCCTAAGGAGTCACAACTAACCAAAACATAACAAAATGTGCAAGCCGATAAGGCTGCCACTATATACGGGAATATCCAAAATGAACCATATCGATATAGCTGACCAAAACCTATATACTACCCACACATGTCTACATACCTCTAAATGTATAATAGTGAAATATGCACCGTATCCCTGGATATGTACAAGTCTATATCAGAGGATCTATACCAAAATGACCCAGACTCCGGAACAATGGAGCTCTCCAAACAGCTGAGCAGAAGTCCTAGGCTGGAGGGTCACCAAACTGAGTGTCTGTACCTGCGGGCATGAAACGCAGCCCCCGAAGAAAGGGGGGTCAGTACGAAAAATGTACTGAGTATATAAAGCATGAAGTACAATAAAGAAGATCATGACTGAGTAAAAGATGTCAGGAGACAAGTGTGGTAATCAAATATACTAATGCACCTATGGCTTATAAAATGAGAGTCATGCACATCTATATAATATACTATACCCGGTCCATTATGGGACTCGGTGAGTGATGTCATATACATATATACCGTACCCGGCCCTATAGTGAGGGACTCGGTGAAATAATCATAGTATATATACCGTACCCGGCCCTCCAATGAGGGACTCGGTGAAATAATCTTATATATATATACCGTACCCGGCCCTCTAGTGAGGGACTCGGTGAACTATGCAATGAAACTGTGCACGAATACATACCTGGCCCGGGACTCGGTGAAATGATGTAATAACGTTATGCACGAATAGAATATCAGGAGCAATCATATACAAGTTAAATCATCATCTGAGACTCAATAGAATAATTAGAATGAACCAACACTGGAGAATCAAAGACAACTACCATGTCAAGTACCACTGAGAACTAGAATTCATTGGAATTAGGTACGTTCATCATCCGCTCGTTTTATGTAATTCATGCAGAAAAAAAGAAGGAAGGGGTAACTTTACATACCTTTTCGCTTTTTAAACTTAACGTCAGCTTCCCAAACTTGCGAATCTGTAATCAAAACGTATATATATCTATATAATTCAGTCCCAACTATACCTTTCCTACCTCCGATTTGAAACAAATGACTTAACGAAATTCAGGTGACATTTCCTCTAAATAATTCACCCCATGCAAACTCCAAATTAATTACAAATTACAACAACACCAACAACCTTATGAACGTCTAATCCATAAGGACATAGCACCATAATTCTCCTCATAATTCCACAAAATCCAATTCATGTCTCAACAATTTCATATAAACAACTACAACTCTAAGTATCAAGATCCCTTCATTTTTAACACATAATCATCTTCTATAATTACTTAGTACAAGGATTAAGACATGAACATACATTACTTCACCATGAACTAATCTCTACTTTCTTGATTCGATAAAAACCGATGTTAGAATCCTCAACTCAACGGAAGGATCATTATGATTGGACTTGGATTGAGCTTAAATTGGGCAACGCTGCTACTATATTTTGGAGTGAAAATTGTTGTTGCTATACTTTTGGAAAGATAAAATTTGTAGCCTTGTTATTAGGATACAACGTTGCTTCCAATAGATAGTGCATCATATAGCTATATATCTCTTTACAATGATCTGCTAATGAATTGAAATAAGAGATTTCAATTGATCCTCTCATATACACGTTGCCCTCTTGGTCTATTTATTAGTATTTATCTCAAATGTTCCACCACTAACTTAAAGTAAATGAAAATATGTCCCTTATAATGCCATCTGTGCATGACTCACTTTGTTTCATCCACTAATTGTTATCCAACAAATCTCAAATAATTCATTTGTTAAATGACCACTCTACTACATCTATACTCTATTTCCACATTTATTTAATTACACCCACACTTATTTTCTTGATCTCAATTCACTTAAATATGGACCACTTTTAACACACCTCATATACTCATTATCATAATCATGTGGTATAATTCTAGTCCATAGCCTCTTTATACATATACCAAGTATTATTCCCAATCACCGTCGTCACACTTGTTAAGTCCTAAATTATTTTAGGACCTTATCCTTTTGTATGCCAATCTCTTTATTTGCATACTTGAATAGATCAAATTATCCGGTGCGAGCGGTTCGAACCATATCCCGAAAGTATGGGTATAATATTAATGAAACTTATACTATTCGATTTGTTTAACCTCTAAACTTCCCGCTACTTACCTATCACTTGTTGAGCATCACATAATTGCTTATAACCTCAAAACAATCTTGTTGTCCGAGCATATGTCGGTTAACTTACGAATAATCCAACGTACAAAAGTACGGGATATAACATCCTTCCCCTTTTAAGAACATTCGTCCCCGAATGTTAAACTAGTCAGTCTATAGAGTCTTATAAAAAATTCGGCAGTCTCTTCTATAGCTATACCTACCTATCTGCATTCAGTAACCCATAGATTCCCCACAGGGCCACAATATCATATAGTATCATTTACCAACCAATGTAATCAAGTAAGGAATTAAATTACCTGCAGGCATAAGGAACAAGTAAGGATACTTATTCTTCATTTCATCTTCTGCTTCCCAAGTCACCTCTTCCCATTATTATTTCGCCACAGTACTTTGACAGAAAACACATCCTTAGTATGTAACTTTCTAACCTGGCGATCAAGTATAGCTATGGGGCTCTCCCCATAAGACAACTCCTCTGTTACTTGTACGTCATCTACAAGGAATACTCTAGAAGGGTCACCAATACATTTACGCAGCATTGATATATGAAAGACTGGATGTACTGCTTCCAAATCAGATGGTAGGTCCAACTCATAGGCAACCTTGCGTACCCTACAAATAATTTGATAAGGCCCAATGTACCTCGGACTAAGCTTCCCCTTCTTGCCGAATCTCATCACACCCTTCATGGGTGATACCTTCAGGAACACCTAATCACCAGTCTGAAACTCTAAGTCTCTACATCGATTATCTGCATATGACTTCTATCGACTTTGGGCTTCCAATAATCTCTCCTGAATAAGCTTCACCTTATCAACAACTTGCTGAATCATGTCTGGTCCTATTAACTTAGTCTCGCCAACATCGAACCAACCGATAGGTGACCTGCACTTCCTCCCATATAAGGCCTCGTACGGTGCCATCTGAATACTAGAACGGTAGCTATTATTATCAGCAAACTCAATAAGTGGCAAATGATCATCCCATCTACCTCTGAAGTCTATTACACAAGCCCGCAACAGATCTTCTAGCATCTGAATAGTATGTTCAGCCTGTCCATCAGTCTAAGGGTGAAATGTTGTACTAAGACTCACCTGTGTCCCCAATCCCTTCTGGAATGATCTCCAGAAATTAGCTGTAAATTGAGCTCCTCTGTCCAATATAATATATATGGGAACCCCATGAAGTCTCACTATCTCCCTGATGTATAACCTTGCATAGTCTTCAGCTGAATAAGTAGTCCTGACTGGAAGAAAATGGGCTAATTTTGTCAGCCTATCCACAATAACCCATATAGAGTCATACTTCTGTTGAGTGCGAGGTAAGCATGTAATGACTTCCATATTACTCACTTCCCATTTCCAAGTTGGGATCTATATCTCCTGCAGTAATCCACCAGGATTCTGATGCTCAACCTTAACCTGTTGACAATTTGGGCATTGAGCAACAAACCCCGCTATGCCCCTTTTCATGCCATCCCACCAATATAAGCATCTGAGGTCATGATACATCTTTGTTGACCCTGGATGAATAGAATAACGGGCAGAGTGTGCCTCTCCCATAATCGGCCGTCGTAACCCTGCAACATCAGGTACACATAATCTGCCTCCATATCGTAGCACTCCGTCAGGTGTAACATTGAATGTGGTATTTTCCTTTTGAAGAGTTTTATCTCTATACTGTGCCAGAACAGGGTCCTCGTACTGTTGTTTCTTTACCTCTTCTATGATAGAGGACTCAGCAAATTCTCGAACAGAAACTCCATTATCTCCAAAATTAGCCAAATGGACTCCAAGGTTAGCTAACTGATAAATCTCACGAACCATCTCCTTCCTTTCTGGCTGCACGTCTGTCAAGCTACCTATAGATTTATGTCTAAGAGCATCTGATACGACATTTTCTTTCCCTGGATGGTATAGAATATCAACATCATAATCCTTTAGTAACTCTAGCCACCGTCTCTGTTGTAAATTTAGCTCTTTCTGCTTAAAGATATATTGGAGACTTTTATGATCCGTATAAATATCAACATGAACACCTTATAGATAATTCCTCCATATCTTCAAGGCATGAATCACTGCTGCTAACTCCAAATCATGATTAGGATAATTCTTTTCGTGCTTTCTGAGCTGTCGGGAGGCATAGGCTATAATCTTGCCATGCCGCATCAATACACAACCTAGTCCAACACCCGAAGATCACAATAGATAACATAGCCTTCTTGTCTTTCAACGACTGAAATCTTTGCTCACAAGCATCCGTCCACTGGAATTTAGCTGCCTTCTAAGTTAGCCTTGTTAAAGGCACTGAAATCGAGGCAAACTTTTCTACGAATCTCCTGTAATATCCTCCTAGCCCCAGAAAATTGCGTACCTCAGTAGGTGTCGTAGGTATGGGCCAAATTTTTACTGCCTCAATCTTCTGCGTATCTACCCGAATACCATCAACTTCAATAATATGTCCCAAGAATGCTATTGAAGTCAACCAAAATTCGCACTTAGAAAACTTAGCATACAACTTCTGGTGCTGGAGTATCCTAAGTACCGTCCTCAAATGGTCTGCATGCTCTTCTTCTGAATGTGAATAAACCAGAATATCATCAATAAATACAATAACAAACATATCTAGGAATGGTTTGAATACCCAGTTCATCAAATCCATAAACACCGCTGGAGCATTGGTCAGCCCAAAAGACATCACTCTAAACTCATAATGCCCGTATCAGGTCCTGAATGCCGTCTTAGGAATATCTACCCCCTTACCCGCACCTGATGATAAACTGATCGCAAGTCTATCTTCGAGAAACAGTTAGCACCCTGCAACTGGTCAAATAGATCGTCAATATTGGGGAGGGGATACCTGTTCTTTATTGTTACTTTGTTCAGCTGCCTATAATCAATACACATCCGCAGCGACCCATCCTTCTTCCTCACAAATAGTACTGGTGCTCCCCAAGGTGATGATACTAGGCCTGATAAAGCCTTTTTCTAATAACTCTCTTAGTTGCTCCTTTAATTCTTTCAGCTCCGCAGGTGCCATTCTATAAGGGGGAATAGATATGGGTTGGGTATCTGACAGTACATCTATAGTGAACTCTATCTCCCGTTCTGGATGAAGACCTGGAAGTTCATCCGGGAATACATCTGGGAATTCATTAACTACCGGGACTGGCCGAAGGGCCGGTACCTCTGCTTTCATATCATGCACTCGAACCAAATGATAAATATAACCTTTTTTAACCATATTCCTTGCCTTGAGGTATGAAATAAACTTGCCCCTCGGCGATGCTGTATTCTCTCTCCACCTTATAATCGGCAATCCTGGAAATCGAAATCGAACTATCTTTTATCTACAATCAACATTAGCATAACAAGAAGCCAACCAATCCATACCCATAATAACATCAAACTCAGTCATGTATAACTCTATCAGATCTGCTATGGTATGACGACTATATATAACCACCGAACAATTTCTATATACTTGGTTAGCTATGACAGAATCTCCTACCGGTGTAGCTACCTCAAATGGTTCTATCAACTCAGGTTCTATTCCGATTGTACTAGCAACAAAGGGGGATATATATGATAAAGTGGAACCTGAATCTATCAATGCATATACGTCCCGGGAGAAAATCGATAATATACCTGTTATAACATTCGGTGACGCCTCCTGATCCTGCCTACTAGCCAAAGCATATATGCAGTTCGAAGGACCACTAGAACTGGAAGCTCCGCCACGACCTCTACCGCGGCCTGCTGGTGTCTGAATACCCTGCCCCATAGGGCGTATAGCTACAGAAGAAGATGAACCAACAACCGATCTTGTAGGCTGAGTCATACCACCTATACCACCTCCATAAGGACACTCTCTCATCATATGGCCTTGGCGGCCGCAAGAAAAACAAGCACCTGTAGTAAGGCGGCATTCCCCAAAATGGGGCCTACCACACATAGAACACCGAGGCAAAGGTGGCCTCGACTGACTCGAACCCCTGTTCATCTGTGAACCTGAAGCCTTAGAGCTCTGACCAGCTCCTGAATACCCTGTGCGATCGAATCTCCTTCCTGTGAACTGTAGGGGTGCACTCTGTGCTAGCTGGGAATAATATCTAACATGCTGTTGAGGCTGCCCGTCTCGAAACTCACCAGGATAACCCGTCGATCTATCCCTCTTGTACTGGCCTCTATCTGGATGACGTCCCCTATGTCGATCCTCTACCCCCTGTGCATATGCTTGTACCCGAGCAATATCCATACCTGGCTGAAAAGCCACTGCCATACAACCATCAATAAAATAACGATCCAGTACTATCACATAACGATGCACTCTATCTGCCATATCAACTACAATAGTAGGCGCATATCTAGCCAATGAATCAAACTCAAGACTATACTCTCGAACGCTCCTACCATTCTGCTTCAAATGTAAGAATCTATCAACTCTAGCTCACCTCGTCTCTGGAGGCAGGAAGTGGCAAAGAAAGGCCTCCACAAACTCATCCCATACTGCTGGAGGATCTCCCTCGCCCCTAGATAACTCCCAAGACTCATACCAATTAACAGCTACATCCCGCAATCGATACGAAGCCAGCTCAACAGACTCAGTCTCAGTCTTGATTATCCTCAATGTACGCTGCATTTGTCGAATAAACTCCTGTGGATCATCCTCGGGCTTTGACCCAAAAAACTCTGGAGGATTACAACTTAAGAAGCCACGAGCCCTCAAGCTATCATATCTATCCACATGGTCAACTCCTAGTCCATGCCTGCGAGCCTGCCCTGCCACTAATTTGGTTAGCAACTGAATTGCATCTCTCATGGCCCTATCCTCCGCCCCTGGCTGAGGAGCTGGAGGCTCAGGTGCTAGGGCCTCGGGAGCTGGCGGTGGTGCTTCCCCCTGAACTGGAGCCGCTGTTGGCCTAAACTCCTCTGGAGGTGGCGGTGTAGCAGAGCTCGCCGATTGGACTACAATATCAGGCATAGACTGGGCACGGGCCCTAGTAACTCTCCGGGTCTGACTAGTATCTCCTGCTACCGATTTGCCCTTCTGGGCAGCTGTCGCTTTCTTTGGAGGCATAGCTGAAAACACAATAATTAGTTAGAAAAAAATTATCTTGATAACATAGCTCTATCGTACGAACTAGAGTAAGAAGGAAAAGTGACATCCTAAATGTCATATAGCTTCCTGTTTATAGATGTGGTGCACAACACACTGATAAGCAAGACTCTACTTGACACGGTCTGTAGACACTCCGAGGATGAACTGCTCTGATACCACTTTTGTCACGACCCAAACCGACGAGCCGTGACTAGTGCCCGAGCTGGACACCCATATACGAACCTGCTAGATATAATCAGATTGAAACTAAGGACAATATGGAAATTTTTAAAACCAAGCTATAGACTCATAACGTCATATATCATAATGAACCTGTCTCCTAAGGAGTCAAAACTAACCACAACATAACAAAATGTGCAAGTCGATAAGGTTGCCACTATATACGGGAATATCCAAAACGAACCATATTGATATAGCTGACCAAAATCTATATACAACCCACACATGTCAACATACCTCAAAAAGTATAATAGTGAAATATGCGCCGTACCCCTGGATATGTACAAGTCTATATCAGAGGATCTACACCAAAATGACCCAGACTCCGGAACAATGGAGCTCTCCAAACAGCTAAGAAGAAGTCCTAGGCTGGAGGGTCACCAAACTGAGTGTCTGTACCTGCGGGCATGAAATGCAGCCCCCGAAGAAAGGGGGGTCAGTACGAAAAATGTACTGAGTATATAAAGCATGAAGTACAATAAAGAAGATCATGACTGAGTAAAAGATGACAAGATACAAGTGTGATAATCAAATATACTAATGCACCTATGCCTTATAAAATGAGACTCATGCACATCTATATAATATACCGTACCCGGTCCATTATGGGACTCGATGAGTGATGTCATGTACATATATACCGTACCCGGCCCTATAGTGAGGGACTCACTGAAATAATCATATATATAAATATATATACCGTACCCGGTCCTCTAATGAGGGACTCGGTGAAATAATCTTATATATATATATATATATATATATATACCGTACCCGACCCTCTAGTGAGGGACTCGGTGAACTATGCAATGAAACTGTGCACGAATACATACCCGATCCGGGACTCGGTGAAATGATGTAATAACGTTATGCACGAATAGAATATCAGGAGCAACCAGATACAAGTTAAATCATCATCTGAGACTCAATAGAATAATTAGAATGAACCAACACTGGAGAATCAAAGACAACTACCATGTCAAGTACCACTGAGAACTAGAATTCATTGGAATTATGTACGTTCATCATCCGCTCGTTTTATGTAATTCATGCCAAAAGAATAGAAGGAAGGAGTAACTTTACATACCTTTTCGATTTTTAAACTTAACGTCAGCTTCCCGAACTTGCGAATCTGTAATCAAAACGTATATATATCTATATAATTCAGTCCCAACTATACCTTTCCTACCTCCGATTTGATTAACAAATGACTTAACGAAATTCGGGCGAGATTTCCTCTAAATAATTCACCCCATTCAAACTCCAAATCAATTCCAAATTACAACAACACCAACAACCTTATGAACGTCTAATCCATAAGGACATAGCACCATAATTCTCCTCATAATTCCACAAAATCCAATTCATGTCTCAACAATTTCATATAAACAACTACAACTCTAAGTATCAAGATCCCTTCATTTTTAACACATAATCATCTTCTAGAATTACTTAGTACAAGGATTAATACATGAACATACATTACTTCACCATGAACTAATCTCTACTTTCTTGATTCGATAAAAATCGATGTTAGAATCCTCAACTCAACGGAAGGATCATTATGATTGGACTTGGATTGAGCTTAAATTGGGCAACGCTGCTACTATATTTTGGAGTGAAAATTGTTGTTGCTATACTTTTGGAAAGATAAATTTGTAGCCTTGGTATAAGGATACAACGTTGCTTCCAATAGATAGTGCATCATATAGACATATATCTCTTTACAATGATCTGCTAATGAATTGAAATAAGAGATTTCAATTTATCCTCTCATATACACGTTGCCCTCTTGGTCTATTTATTAGTATTTATCTCAAATGTTCCACCACTAACTTAAAGTAAATGAAAAAATGTCCCTTATAATGCCATCTGTGCATGACTCACTTTGTTTCATCCACTAATTGTTATCCAACAAATCTCAAATAATTCATTTTTTAAATGACCACTCTACTACATCTATACTCTATTTCCACATTTATTTAATTACACCCACACTTAATTTCTTGATCTCAATTCACTTAAATATGGACCACTTTTAACACACCTCATATACTCATTATCATAATCATGTGGTATAATTCTAGTCCATAGCCTCTTTATACATATACCAAGTATTATTCCCAATCACCGTCGTCACACTTGTTAAGTCCTAAATTATTTCAGGACCTTATCCTTTTGTATGCCAATCTCTTTATTTGCATACTTGAATAGACCAAATTATCCGGTGCGAGCGGTTCGAACCATAGCCCGAAAGTATGGATATAATATTAATGAAACTTATACTATTCGATTTGATTAAACTCTAAACTTCGCGCTACTTACCTATCACTTGTTGAGCATCACATAATTGCTTATAACCTCAAAACAATCTTGTCCTCCGAGCATATGTCGGTTAACTTATGAATAATCCAACGTACAAAAGTACGATACATAACACCTAGAAAGCAAGTAAAATGATCAATGGCTACAAGCATGGATGCATAGAGAATTACACTCAAGTAACGATCCAATGTATTTCATGATTTTACAAATATGAGCGAGTTTACTTTAATTAGCCACGGGTAACAATTCTATATTAGCTTCTTCCGAAGACTAACAAGACTTCCTAATTGAATTATCCCTAAAAATATTAAGAGATTAAGCACACTGGGATATAGCTACAAGTAGTTCAATCCTATCCCTAAGTAGAATCTATAAAATGAGGGTTAAAGCCTCAAGTTCTTGTTAATTAATCTTTCCCAACCCCAAATAATCTTTTCCAAAATTAATTTGAAGTTAATGGGCGAGTCCTAGTGTTAGCTATCCCTTTGGAAACATTAAAGAAAAAGAATAATTAAAGAAATAATAACTCACTTCAATAGAACTAAAAATCGTTCAACACATAAGCACAACAAAATATCTAATCCACACTTTAAATATGAATATTTTCATAAACAAGATTCAAGTATTGGAAAAAATACTACACACTTAAATATTCAATACAAAGTAAGAAAATGAAGAAATAAGCATAAATGAGTAAGAAATTTTCAACCAAAAGTTTCAAATCTTCAAGACCCAAGTGTGTGTGCAAGAACCCTAGCTCAAAAACTTGTCTTCTCTAGTCTAAGGACTGTAAATAAGTCAAAGATGTGTTTCCAAGAAGCTATGTCGTGTATTTGTGGGTTTGGAATTGAGGAGATGTGAATTTTCAAGTCTGCCCAGGTCTGAAGCCCGTTGGCCGCATAATATATAACTTGTATCTCAGATTCAATATTACTAATATATCATCGATGCCTTAGCATAAATGTTGTCATTGCTTGGCTTGTTTGACTTCCAAAGCCCGAAGAAGGTCTGGGTCAAACAACAGTTCCGAGTTGCTTTGACTTCGGAAGATCTAACAAAAATGAAGTGAGGTCTTAAATAAAATATTTGAATGATTTATCCGAACACTGTTAATCTTTGCTGAAGGTAGCACTTTCCTTGGCTGTGATTCGAAACCGATTGATTTGATCATATTAGACATAATCTTTATAGACTTTAAATGTGTAAGGACCTTACTTTTTATATTTACGAACTCAGACGTGTCCGAGTCATTTATACATCAGGTTCGAAGATCTAATGGCTTCGTACCTTAAATTGGCCGTAGCCTTTTGTATTTAGGCCCTACCTCGTAGGCTTGGTCCCTTCGAGGTTTAGTGCCCCAATTTTCCCGGTCTTACTATCATATGGAAGTACCCGGTTTGGGGATACCCGTAGGCTTAGTGCAAATTATTGGGCATAGTCTCGTAGACTCTTACTGCCTTCGGGGTTTCATGCCCCCGGTTAATGATGTCCCGAGGGCTTAGAAGGTTTTGAACCCAATATTTATTTTAAGTGACATAAAGATAACATTGCTCGTGTAAGCGTGAACCAATGAAGTATAGAAGGTGAATTTGTCACTTTATTACTTCAAATGTAGTGTAACTAATTGAAGATACAAAAGCTTTCAGCCATGGTGAGAGTGAACTATCCGAGCACGATTCATTTGATCGTTTGACCCTTACAATAAATCCTATTATTCAAGCCTTTGATTTTGATGTCGAATAAAATTGTCTTCGAAATTTTAGAACTCAGATCTTTGAATCTTGATTCACGGTGTGATAGTCCCCTAGTACTTGAGGCCGAATTTTGAGGGCTCGATTACTAATGACCTGATGCGGGCAGTCCCCAGTCCCTAGTGCTTGTCTGGTCCTTAAAACTAGAGTAGTACGCTTATTTTTGCCTTGTTCAAAACCTTGTCATTAAACCCATTTGGGAAAAAACCTGTCAAAAGGAAAAAGAGTGCAACATGTGCTTTCAGACCTAATTCTTGGATTTGACTTTGATTGAGTACCTACACGGGTTAGTTCGAAGGACAATAAACCTCAAAGAAGATTAGGTGTTCATACTTTAGCAGTAGTACCGCTTTAAGTGTGCCACATTTCAATTGTTTTGCAGTTGTACGCCATGTTGGGACTAAAGCTGTTATGAGCCCTTTTCGGTTAGACCAGTGACTCTGTATGGTCCTTCCCCATTCGGGCCCAGTTTCCCGTCATTCGGATTCTTGGTATGTAGCGTGACTTTTCTCAATACTAAGTCCCCGACTCGGAAGTGTCGAAGCTTTGTCCTTCGGCTGTGATATCTCCCCATCTGTTGTTTTTTAGCTTCTAACCGGACCACGACGGCTTCTCGCCTTTCGCTTGCTAAATTCATAATTGTGGCCATGGCCTAATTATTTGATCATTTGGTAGCATATTGGAACTTCAAGCTCGGTTCTCCCAACTTCTACTGGAATCAAAGCCTCTGCGTTATAGACTAGAGAAAACGGTGTTTCACCGGTACTCGACCTCGAGGTTGTTCGTCCCATAGAACCTCGAGCAGAATTTCCTTCCACCTTTGTTTTGAATCGGTAAATCTTTTCTTCAGGTTCTACAGTATGATCTGGTTTGTCGATTCTACTTGGCCGTTCGCGCTCGGTAATAAGGGGTCGATAAACCTTTTTTGATTTTGTGGTCTTCAAAGAAATAATTGACCTTGTTGCCGATGAAATGTCTCCCATTGTCACTCGTAACCTTGGTTGGTATCCCGAACCGGTAAACTATGTGATCCCAGATGAAGTCGATAACATCCTTCTCTCTAACTTTCTCAAATGCCTGTGCTTCGACCCACTTGGAGAAGTAATCGATCATAAGTAAGATGTACTGAGCCTTACTGGGTGCCCATGGTAAAGGATTTACGATATCCATTCCCCACTTCATGAACGACCAAGGGTAAAGGACTGGGTTAAGAAGCTCCCCCGATTGGTAGATAATTGGTGCATGCCTTTGACATTCGTCACATTTTTGAACAAAGTCCTTATCTATTTCAATTCAATAATACCCGGCCCTGACCAATTTTTGAAAAAACGATTCTACTACTAAATGGTTCCGCAGGTCCCTCGTGGACTTCCATCATCACGTAATAGGTCTCCCCGAGCCCCAAACATCTTTTCACAACCGTAAATTCCTTCTCTTTAGGATTCAATGGCAGTTTTCCCTTTTGAAGGTAGTCCACGTATTTTTTTCACCAATCCCTGGTCAAACTTGTTGAATTTACCCCGGCATGACTAGACTTTATCACTGAGCTCATCAATTGCAACACCATTCCACAGTTGAATTCTTTGGAGTCCACTGACGATCCTAAATTAGCCAACGCATCAGCCTCACTGTTATGATCTCTAGGCACATGTTGTAGCATCCATTCTTTGAACCGATGTAACACTACTTGTAATTTATCTAAGTACCTCCGCATATAGTATTCTTTGACTTTGAACGTTTCGTTGACTTGGTTAAAAATGAGGAGGGAATCACACTTGGATTCGATAACCTCAGCCCCCAGGCTTTTGGCCGGTTCTAGACCTGCAATCATAGCCTCATACTCGGCTTCATTGTTAGTCAATTTCACAGTTTAATTGATAGCCTTATATGTTACTTGTGGTTTTTTTAGTACAATACACAAACCCAGAACCTTTCGCGTTAGAGGCACCATCCGTGAATAGGATCGAGGCCCCGAGCTAGTCCCCGATACAAGTAATAATTCTTTATTGACCTCAAGGATCATGGCCGGTGTGAAATCGACCATGAAGTATGCAAATATCTAGGATTTTATAGCTATTCGGGGTTTGTATTCAATATCTTACCCGTTAATCTCTATGGAACACTTTGTTAACTGGCCTGAGAGTTCGTCTTTATGCATTACATTACTTAACGGGTACGAGGTCACAACACATATATGGTGATATTGAAAATATGGTTTTAGTTTCATAGATGCGCTTAACAAGGCAAGCGCCAATTTTTCTAGGTGTTGATGCCCTGTTTAGGCATCGCCTAGGTTTTTACTAACATAATATATAGGAAATTGTGTACCTTCTTCTTCTCGAACCAGGACACAACTTACCGCTATCTCGGACACTGCTAAGTAAAGGTATAACTGCTCGTTCGCCTTCAGGGTGTGCAACAAATGAGGGCTTGATAAGTATTGTTTGAGTTCCTCTAAAGCCTTTTGGAACTCTGGGGTTGAGGCGAAGTCGCTATTTTTCTTTAGTAACAAGAAAAATCGGTGGCTTTTATCCGATTATTGGAGATGAATCGGCCCAATGCGGCTATTCTCCTAGTCAACCTTTGCACTGCCTTGACGTCGTTGACCATGGTGATATTTTCTATGGCCTTTATCTTATCTGGGTTGATCTCTATTCCCTGGTTAGATACCATGAAATCGAGGAACTTGCCCGAGCCGACTCCGAAGGCACCCTTCTCTGGGTTGAACATCATATTTTATTCCCTCATTATGTCGAAGGTTTCTTGCAAATGCCTCAAATTGTCCTTTACTCACATGGACTTAACTAAAATGTCCTTAATATAAACCTCAATTTATTTCCCTATTTCTTCCTCAAATACTCGGTTAACTAGGCATTGATATGTGCCACCGACATTTCTTTACCCAAATGGCATCACATTATAAGAATAAGTGCCGAACCTAGTTATAAAAGAAGTTTTCTCTTGGTCCTCAATTTGTGAATTATTATCTCCGGTGGGATTCCTGTCATATCTAAGTGCGATCAGGCAAAACAATCAACATTAGCTTTAAGAAAATCAATGAGTTTTTTCCTGAGCTTGGGTGTTAACCCCGTGCCCAGGTATACCTTTCTATCCGAAAGATGCTCGAACAATATGAGCTATTCTAGTTCCTCGGTTATTGACTTGGTAGCATCAACGTCATCAGAGGGTGGGGTAATTTATAAACTTGCTATTGATTCTATAAGAGAAAAGTTTAAAAAATATTTTTTCCCTATCCCCCTATTTATGGTGTTGCTGCCATGTTAAATCCTACTATGAAATTAGGAGGTCCTCTTTTGGTATACAAATATTTATAATGCTTTAGCACTTTCAGATGAGGAAATGTCCACACTTGCAGATACAAAAGCCTCAATTAAAATAAATGCTCAAATAATTTATAAAGCTTATCAACTTGCCTTAGATCATGCTAGACCAAATGTTCCAACTCCTACTTCGTCTAGTTCACAATCATCTAAAATAACTGCGGGACTAAGCACTTAGTGCTTGGACGGGTTTCAGGGGTTCTCAAGGTGAAAATATTGATGATAGTTCATAACTAAATGAGCTTCAAGTTTATTTTTCACAGGGACTTGAATCAACGAATCCCGACGGCTCCTTTAATATTTTGGAATGGTGGAAGGACAAAGAAAAACACTATCCGGTTCTTTCAAGGATGGCTCGAGATATTTTAAGTATTCAAGCAACAATGGCATCGGAGAGCGCTTTCAGTCAAGCGAGACTTCAAATTGGTGATCATAGAGCGTCTATGAGGGAGAGCTTGGAAAAATCAGTACTCTTCAGAGATTGGGTCCGTTCGGAACGAAGAAACTTTGGACTTGCTGAATCACAACCAGAGATAGACGAAGCTTACGAAGAAATGCTAGCAGAACTTGCGGAGGATGCTGCTTCGCCCGAAAGCGGTGATGAACAAGCTTCTTTTCCGCCACCACCAACGAAAATTCCTCCGAACCTTGAAGGATTTATGAAATATTGTTAGAGATAATATGTAACTTGTATTTTGACACATCTTCATTAATTTTTTTTCTTTTAATGGTGGTATTAGCACCTTGTTGTGCTCATTCCATTGGGAGGAGGAAGACTAAGAAAGATATTGCCATTTTTTGTTAATGCCGTAATAAAAATTATAAGGCATTCCCTTGAATATTTCTTTACAATTTTTTTGTGTTTAAATTTAAATTAAAAGATTTAAGTCACAATTATATAATATAATTACAATAAATTGGCTTAGATAAAAAAAATTCAAAAAAAAGAAGCTCGAAACACTTAGGCTCGTGGGCCCGACCCACTTTGCCCGGGCCCATATAGGCTTAGGCCCACAGTGGGCCGGTTCCACCCTCCAGGACCGTTAAGCCCGGGACCGTTTGGCCTGGGATCGCTTGAGCCCGGCCCGTCAGAGCCCGAGATCGTTTGGCCCGACCCGACCCGTTTAGCCCATTTAGCCCTGGGCCCGGACCACAATACAAACTTACTTCGAGATAGAGATATAATTCAAATAAACGGATGAACAACTGAAGAACGCTTAAAACAATTGCGGAGAGCCAAAGAAAATTTTATTGCCTTGATGTGCATAAAAAAACAGTGTCAAAAAAATTAAAGTGGTCCACCAATCTTTATATAATAGAGGAGTATTAACCCTAAGACAAGTCTAAATAAGGAAAAAATCTTTCCCTTCCTTTTCTCCTTCGAAAAAATGATCTGCAGTTAATACTGAGCGTGATCCGCACTGCAATATTCGGCTGATGGTGAATATTTTGGCTCCTCATTTGTCATCTTTAACCGTCTTTCCTTTACCCTCGATTATTCATCTCACTCGAGCTTGATTCTTTCAGGGTTCGGCCATGCTCGAGACCTGTTATACCGTTTGTCCGTCCCTAGTTCCGATCTATGGGTACCTTTTGGTCTCGCTTGAGCCAGTAACAAGTAATGTCATTCCTCGCTCCACAACGGGAAATCGGGTGTAACTTTATCCCTGATTTTACTAGTATACAAGGACCACCATCAAATTTGAATATATCAAGGATATTAGGGTATCACCGGATCAACATAGAGTTCCAGATATGATTGCAGAGGTAACCTTTAGTTCTACTGTACTTTGAAAGTATCAAGGAGTTCCTAATTTGATTGTAGTGATTATGCTTGCTGTGTATGGGTAAAATCGGGGGCAATTTCTATCCCCGATTCCTTAATGAGAGAATGAAGGAGGAGCATGGGTCGGCGAGATTGTGATCGAGGTCAGAGACCCTTCGTATCGAAACCTAGGAAGAGTGAACGGTATATCCGACATCGGACTTGGTAAGGCGACGCGCCCTAAGTCGAGTACAATTTCTAGATCTCGGGTGACATGGTGAATGCTTATGCACGACGGATAGAGGGTCGTAATACTCGCTCTCAACCTGATATCACGGCACAAATCTCGTTCGATGTCGATTATGGATCAATAATTACCGGGAAAAGAAGATTTTACCTTTTAAGACTTGTTCTAGGCCTGAAACTCTCCTACTATATAAAAGGGAAGTTGTTTTTAGTCTAACACATTGAAACACGCAATTCAAAGTACTAAAGTTTACTTTTGTCTTCTAGAAACTGTTCAAGGCATTAGTTTGTTTGTTTCTTCTTCATTTGCGACTGGGCTCGAACCGAGGGTCCAATCGAGGACGAGCTCATTATTTGATCAAATATCAGTCTTGGTCATAACATTGTGATTGGTTTGATCGTTTATTTCTTCTTTAATTCATTTATCTATTGTTCATTTGTATTGAATTAAACCACGTATAAATTTAATTGTTACCTAATCTTGGGGTTAACAGTTTGGAGCCCACCATGGGGCTAAGGGTAATAATGGTGATTTAATACGAATCTCCATAACAAACTCCATTTTATGCTTGTTCTTTGAAATCTTAATTTCAGGTCAGCCTAAAAATGTCAAGCTCTCAGTCTGCTCACTTGAATATTCACGCTGAGTCTGGCCATCATGGCGAGAATAATAATTTGTCGCTTAGCAACGATGTGCTTCCTGCAGATCCCAATCTAACTGCTGACCCAGTCGATGCTAACTTGCAGATGGCCATAAATATCAATTTTCCACCTGATCCCGAAAATAGTGTTCGCAGAGGACCCTGTCCAACAACTCGAGAAGCACCCGAAGGCGAAGGTGATGGGGTAATCCTACGACTGGTTTTCAAAATGCTGCTGGCTCAACAAGCGGCAATAGCATAGCTGCAGAATGAAAGACACACCCCCAGCAAGGTCCATCCCAAACAATCCATGGAAAACACTCGAAGAGAAGACTAAATTACCGAGAGATTGGGTGAAGTCGATTCCGTGGTAAATACCGAAGTAATGAAGATGCTCAAAGCATTGAAAAATGGGTGGAGTCATGCGAGAAAAAGGTTGAGGCTGATGACAAGAAGGTGGAAACATATAACTCCAGCGTCGATCAGATCCCGGGAGCACCCTAGATATTGAAAGAACCAGACTCCAAAATTTTTATCCAAAAGCCTTTCCCTCCGAGTGCGACATCGAAGCCGATACCCAAAAGGTTTCGTATGCCGGACATCCCCAAATATAATGGGAGCACAGATTTAAATGAGTATGTGACCTCCTATACATGCGCAATCAAGGGAAACGATTTAGAAAAAGATGAGATCGAGTCGATGCTGCTGAAAAAGTTTAGGGAGACTTTGTCCAAGGGAGAAATGATATGGTACCCCCAAGTTCCATTGAATCGTTTACTATGCTTGCAGATGCTTTCGTAAAGGCCCATGCCGGGGCCATCAAGGTCGAAACTAGAATGTCAGATCTTCTCAAGGTCAAATAAAGGGATAACGAGATACTCAGTTTTCTCTATGCCTACTCCGGGTATTACCAAATTTCAATGGACGCGAACGATCAAGAAAAGACTTCTTTCATAACCAAATTCGGCACCTACTGCTATACCGTAATTCCGTTTGGACTAAAGAACGCCGGTGCCACCTACCAACGCCTAGGAAATCAGATGTTTGAAGAACAGATAGGGAAATCAATGGAAGTTTATATTGACGATATGTTAGTCAAGTCCCTGCGAGCAGAGGACCATTTGAAATATTTGCAGGAAACCTTCGACATACTAAGGAATATAACATGAAGCTAAACTCAGAGAAGTACGCATTCAGGGTCGGTTCGGGAAAATTCCTCAGGTTCATGGTATCCAATCGGGGGATAGAGATCAATCCCGAAATATAAAGGCAAGAGAGGACTTCACCGTAGAGGAAAATGTCAAGGCGGTTCAAAGACTGACCGGGCATATAGCCGCATTGAGCCGGTTCATCTCGAGGTCCTTGGACAAGAGCCACCGATTCTTCTCACTATTGAAAAAGAAGAAGAATTTTTCCTGGACTCTGAAATGCCATCAAGCTTTGGAAGCACTCAAACGATACCTATCGAGCCCCCCTCTGTTGCACACTCCAAAGGCAACCGAATATTTGTACAGCTACTTGGCAGTTTCTGAGGTGGCGATAAGTGGTGCCTTAGTCCAGGATGAAGAAGGTACATAATTTCCTATTTACTATGTTAGTAGAACCCTAGGCGATGCCGAATCAAGGTATCCTCACCTATAAAAGTTAGCACTCTCTTTGTTAAGCGCTTCCAGGAAGCTAAAACCATACTTTCAATGCCACCCCATATGTGTCGTAACCTCTTACCCGCCGAGGAATATCATGCATAAGCCCGAGCTCTCGGGCCGGTTGGCCAAATGGGCTGTGGAAATTAGCGGGTACGATATCGAGTAATCTCAGATTTTGGCAGACTTCGTGGCCGACTCTATGCCAGACTTAATACCTGAAGTCGAAAAGGAATTGCTGCTCACCTCGGGGGCTAATTCGAGAATCTTGACTCTATTCATGGATGGTTCCTCCAACGTGAAGGGATCCATGCTCGGTATCGTGTTAAAACCACATGCGGGAAGCGTAATTAGGCCGTCTATTAGAATTGTAAAATTGACTAACAATGAAGTCGGTTATGAGGCCATGATTGAAGGTCTAGAATTGGCTAAGAGCTTTGGGGCCGACGAGATCGAAGCCAACTGCGACTCCCTTCTCGTCTTAATTCAAGTCAATGGAACGTTCGAAGTAAAAGAAGTACGGATGCGAAGGTACTTGGACAAATTGCAGGTGACCCTGCACCAATTCAAAGAATGGACTCTGCAGCATATGCCCTGAGATCAAAACAGTAAGGCCGATGCACTGGCTAACATGGGATCGATTTTCGACTCCGATGCTTTCAGCTCAGGGGCAATGGTACAATTTATGAACTCAGTGATAAAAGAAAAACACGCCAAAGTAAAATAAACGAGCTTGACTTAGTATTGGAGAAAAAAATACATAGACTACTTCAAGATAGGAAAATTGCCTTCGGATCCCAAGGAATCGAGAGCCCTACGCACCAAAGATGCCCAATTTAGCTTAGTTGAAGGGACATTGTTCATGTGATCTTTCTTCGGCCCACTGGCCAGATGCTTAGGTCTGGGAGAGACCGAATACGCCATGAGAGAAGTTCACGAGGGCACTTGCGGGAACCATTCAGAGGTAGAATCCTTAGTTCGGAAGCTAATTAGAGCCAACTACTGCTGAAATGAAATGGAGAAGGATGCGAAAGACTTAGTGTGAAAATGCGACGAGTGCAAAAGACACGCTCCGATGATTCATCAACCAGGGGAGATGCTCCATTTGGTAATGTTGCCATAACCATTTATGAAGTGGGGAATGGACATTGTCGGTCCCCTGCCATGGGCACCCGGTAAGGTTCAATTCATACTATTCATGACCGATTACTTCTCCAAACGGGTCGAGCCTCAGGCGTTCGAGAAGTGATGTTTTAACTTCAACACCACACAAGAGGGGTGGTGATTTGTGTGGTGTCCAATTTTTTGCGTGCACTGATTATAGAAGGACCTGGTTCTTCTAAGTGTTCCTTAACCTACTAATGCTGAAATAGTAAATACGAAAAGTAAAGAACACAAGTATTTTTACGTGAAAAACACCCAGCTCAAAATGTGAAAAAACTACGAACTACTACTCAGTATGATTTTCCCAAACACTCCATTAAATCACTGAGTCAAAACAACCTTTACAAAACACTTTGTAAACCTAAGGATTAACACTAATCCCGTTATGTCAACCAACCTCTAACTGTTGTGATAACTTCAATTGAACTCTAACTTGACTACTCAGAGTACCTATTAAAATTTTCTCTAGATAAGCTGAAAGGTACAATTTGAAAATTACCTACTACAATTGAACTAGAATAAAAGATAGACACTTGGAACTGGTTCTTCTATCTGGTTCATGTAGCTTCAGGTTTGCACACTTGAATCACACAAGAATTGTTTGCAAAATGCCTTGCTATTTTGCTCTCAACTCACGTTTAACTTCTGCTTTTGTGTGTACCTGTAGAATGAGAACATCTTGAAATATATAGAGTTAGTAAATGAAGAAACAACTAGAGTTCTAGTTGTTCTCAACTTCTAACTCCTCCATTATCTTGGATAGTGTTCTCTTTGAGTAAGGAGTCCTTCTCCTTATCAATTGTGAAACCTTTTCGATCAGGAGATATTAGATGTATCAATTTAAGCTTATCTCCTTCACGTGCCTCCCTTATGCTCAAATCTACCCGTGTCTGTGTACACAGGAGATGGACCTGGTTCATGCCTAAGCTTCCTTTGTCAATATTCAAAACAAAACTTCACTTGGGCCAACAAGAAGTTCCGAGAGAAAGAAGTTATTGACTTCATCTGGGATCACATAATATGCCGATTTGGGATACCAGTTACGATCGTCTGCGAAACGGAAAACAATTCATCGGCAGCAAGGTGAGTAAGTTTTTCAAAGATCACAAGATCAAGAAGATATTATCAACGCCTTACTACTCTAGTGGTAACGAGCAAGCGGAATCGACGAACAAAACTATAATCCAAAACCTGGAAAAGAGGTTGACTGATTCGAAAGGAAAGTGGAAAGAAATCTTGCCCGAACTCCTGTGGGCATATTGTATGACTTAGAAGTCGAGTACCGGGGTGACCACAGTTTCTCCAGTCTACGGAGAGGAAGCCTAAATACCCGCCGAGGTAGGGAACCAAGCCTCAGGTTCCAGTATGCTATTGAAGAGTCAAACGGCAAGGTCATGACCATGAGCCTAGAACTATCGGATGAAAGGCGGGAGGTCGCCCTGGTCCGGTTGGCCGCCCAGAATCAACAAGTAGGAAGGTACTACAACTGAAGAGCCAACCTATGACATTTTCAAGTCGGGGACTTAGTATTGAGAAAGGTAACACTACACACCAGGAACCCAAACAAAAGGAAACTTGGCCTATATTGGGAAGGACGGTATCGAGTCGTCGGAATAACCGGCAAAGGCTCATATAAACTCGAATCGGGAAACGGTGAACAACTACCAAACAACTAGCACCTGGTACTCTTAAAGAGGAACTGCTGCTATGGTACGAACTTAATTCCTTTTTAATTTTGTTACATTGAGGACTAACATAAGCAGATACTCGACCAGGGGCGAATATGACAATTGGGTCTAAAAGCGCGTGTTGTACTCTTTTTTCCTTGAAGCAATTTTGTCCCGAAGCGGGTTTTTCGGAAAGGTTTTTAATGAGGCAACAGTAAAATGTGCTACCTTAGTTTTGGAGACCAGCCTTATATCGGAATTGGTGATCATTTACACCAAATCAATAGTATCCAAGCCCTCACAAATTCGGCCACGAATACTGGGGACCATCACCCCTAGATTAAGATATTTAGCAAGGGAACATAAACTTTTATATGTCAAAGCCAAGGCGCGGTAGTTAGGATTCAATGTAAGGGTTAAGCAGTTATGTGAACCGTGCCCATATAGCCCACTCTAGCCACAGCACAAGGCTTATGCGCCTTCGATCATGTACCTTACATATTAAACAATGAAAGAAATCTCTGCTTCCCTTATACTTTATTATTGTTTATTTCACTTCTTCGATCCTGGATCCTAAATCCCACGGGTTACCCCTACTCGGGGACAGTCGACCGATAAAAATTCGAACGACCCAGGCTACGAATCCTGGAGGCACCAAGCTTATTAGGTAGTGTACGAATACGAAAGGCTACAGCCGCCCTATAAACGGCTCGCAGACGTCCGAAGTTCGTACTAAGAAAGTAAGTCCCTTACGTAAAATCAAAACCTATTAAAAGGTTACCCTCGGCAAAAACATCATCTAAGACACTTAAGCATCTTAAAAGCTTTCGATTCTATCAAAGTATCAAAGCCATGAGTAACACAGATTGCCATCGATATCGGGCCTCATTCGAGCCTCCGAAGAATGGGTACTCTAGATTACATTTGATTTGATGCTAAGGCATTTAAAATGATGCGCAGATAAAAAAATCGCAAATATATGCTGGAAAGTAAAGATACGGTATTGCCAAAAGGGGGAAATTTTATATATTTCAAAAAATATTTACAAAGGCACGATAAAACGGCCTCAAAATGAACAAAAGAAAAATACACAAGGGAAAACTAAAAAAGAACTAAGGTATTTACGTATGGTCTTCACCAAGCTCGACTCGTCACCAGAACCATCGGAACCCTCGAAACCTCGGAGCCTTCGGGTCACCCAGGCTCATAGATTTCCTTTGCCTCGACCTCAAATATCTTGGCTTCCTCAATCTCGATCGACAGGTCAGAACCTCGGACATGGATCTCCTCGAGGGTCTCTCTCCGGGATAACCGCTTTACGTACTCAGTCTTCGTCTTTAAGCAAACCTCGGCTATCTCCACATCGAACTTATAATGGGCCAACACTTGATGTTGGAGGAATCAATAGAAGTTTCCTCCAACTTAAACCTCAGCACGTTATATTCATGGTCGAGGGCATCCCGTTTCGTGACGGCTGAGTTCAACTGTTCCTAGAGTTCATCATTTAGCCGTGACCACTTGTCGGACTTGTCCTTTGCCACTCAGAGTTTGTTCTTGGCCGATGCCAGCTCCTTTTTTGCAGCCTCGTATTCAAAGGCCAGCAGGTCCATCCTGCTCTTCCACGTCTCGAAAGTGGGCTTAACCTCATCCATTTCAGCCCGGAGCTGGTCGATCAGGTCCACCTTTTCCTGGATCTGCGAAGTTGCGTTGTTAGCCACCACAAATAGCTTCTCATTTTTAGACTCAAAGATCCTTACCTTCTCGACCAGGTCAGCGTGCTCGCGCTTCACGTTCAAGGCCTCCTTCTGAGCCTTTTCCGGCTCGGCTCGGAGAATTGGGAGGTCCTTGAGGGCCTCGTCTTGTTGTTCACTAAGAGCCTTGTACATGTCTTTCTTACGGACTTGCTTTTTGAGCTCAAACTCGAGCTGGCTGATCTCCAAGCGGGACTGAAAGAAGCTTTCATGATGAAGCACTGAAGCCTAAAAATAACAAAGTCGTTAGAACATGTCTAAAACTAAGCAAAAATCCCAAGGGGTACGAAGAGCAGACGCCTTACTTGGTTAAGTGCCTGTTGCGCCTCATTGAAGAGGCTCGACGTGTGTACTTCTTTCATCTTTTCCTGGTCCTCCTCGGTCGCCCGACAATGAGGTAGCGGGCTACGCCTACCGGAGCGGACATGGCCCGGGTCTCCGCCGAGATATTAAGGACGACCTTTCTCTTATAGTCAATGTCTACACTCGGGGCAGACAACTACTTCACTAATTTCGGGCTCGATCTCGGCTCGCCCGCTCGTGATGGCACATCTTTTTTTGGGACCTCCAGGTGACCAAGACCGGAAAAGTCGTCCAACACGGCCATGTCCATGCCATTGAATAATATGTTGAGGGCATCATCTGGACTAGGTGTCGTCTCGTGTGATTTCTCTTTCACCACTTGAGCCTCTTCGAGCATGGACTCAGTATAGGATGATGTCTCCACGATGTCGATGACACCAGCTACCTCCTTCGAGATAGGAGGCCACGACCTCTGTCTCTCCCTCTGGTTCCCGAGCTAGAGGGGGATCGACCTCTGTTCACCTCTCCCAATCGCCGCCTCCTCCCCCTTGTTAAGGGTCGACTCGTGAGCAATGAACTCAAGGTCGTCGTCCTTGGGATAATCTTTGAGCCGGTTGAGGGAATCAGAGTCTGGTGTCCTGGACTTGGTGATCTTTTTGCTTCTCCGGACCTGGAGGGTCACCCTCTTCTTCTTCACCTCGTCATCCGAGGAGCCCAAAGATTTCCTCTTATTCTTGTTCTTATTCTTCTCCTCCTCCTACGCGGCATCCCCGGGTTGTCCCGAAGTGTAGGGTTCAACAAGCGAGGGCGGATCCACATCGTCATCCAACGACTTGAGCTCGGTGGTCTTTGGCAAACTTGTGAGAATAAAGAAGACTTACTGATATATAAGCCAAATGTATGAATATAATCGTTCGGGAGAAAGACCCACCACATGAATGGGCCTCCCACTTGCCTTCGAGAGCTTGCACCATGCGCGCTCAAAGTAGGACATCTGTTTTCGGATCCCCTCGATCCACTCCTTGAAGAAAGGGATCGCATTAGGAACTCGGGAAACTGTTGCACAACGACAAACACAAGTAATTATAAAAAGAATACAAGGGAATGCCAATACTCGAGAAGGAAAAAACTTACGGGAAACGTTCCACTTTTTCGGGAATGGTAGAAATTCGGAGGGGATGAGGTCTTCGGTTTTCACCCGAACGAACCTCCCCTGCCAACCCCGATCTCAGTCCTCGTCGATGCTTGAGAACGAACCGTTGGTTGCTCGGCGAACGAGCTTGATCAAGCCCCTTCGGAAGATTCGGGGATTGTATATACGAAGCAGATGGTCGAGGGTGAACCGATGATTTGGTGTTGTTTACAAAGTGTCGGAGGAGGATCACGATCCTCCAGAAGGACGGGTGAAAGTTGTAAAGGTAGACCTTATACCTTTTGCAAAAGTCGAGGACTACGGGGTCCACTGGGGCGAGTGTGAAAGGGTAAGTGTAAACACTTAGGTACCCTTCCACGTAAGTAGTGATGTCTTTGTTGGGCCCAGGGACGACCACCTCCTTGCCCTCCCAGTTACAGTCTACCCCAATCGTGGTTAGTGTCTCTTTAGTGACAGAGCATAAATACCTCCATGCTCCCTCGCCTCGGTCCTGCTGACCGGAGGTCTTTTCGACGTTGAAGTGGTTTTCGATAGAACATCCCCTGGGGACGAAGCGCTTCAAGGGAGGCTCCTGGGCCACCTCAGGAATGGCCACTTAGGCGTCTGTGGCCGGGTTAGAAGATGAAGGGGCATTTTCCTGAGGCATGAATTTGGAAGTTTTCGCCATCAAATTTTGGGAATATGAAAGTTTGAAGAAAACATATGAATATTTGAAGATGGGATGAAGATATGAAGGTCTGTGTTGAAGATTCAAAGAAAACGTGTGAAGATTTGAAGATCTAAGGAGCAATGTATGAAGATTTGAAGAAGTTAAAGGTAAACAGAGGATTCGAGGGTAAATCAAAGAGCTCTGAAATCGAAAATTGGAAAAGTGAAAAAGGGGTCGGAACTTTTATAGAGGAAGGACAATTATTGTGTGACGTTTCACATTCGAGGACAGTCAACTGGCGGCTGACACGTGTCCGAAATTAGAACGACACGACTGATGGGACGCTTTGTTAACTTGTGATCTCAATTGTAACGTACGAAGGAAGGAATCGAGGTTCATTATTGCTTTCAATAAATTCGATAAATCTACACTCCGAAAAACGAGGGGACTGTGTGTGTATTGGTAAAATCGGGGGCAATGTCTACCCCCGATTCCCCTATGACAGAATGAAGAAGGAGCACGGGTCTGCGAGATTGTGATCGAGGTCAGATACCCTTCGTATCGAGACCCGAAAAAAGTGAACGACATATCCGACACCGGACTTGATAAAGCGACGCGCCCCGAGCCGAGTACAATTTCTAGATCTCGAGAGACACGGTGAACAGTTATGCACGATGGATCGATGTGGATCATGGATCAACAATTACCGGAAAAGAAGATTTTTACCTTTTTTTAGACTTGTACTAAGACTGAGACTCTCCTGCTATATAAAGAGAAAATTTTTCTTTAGTCTGACACATTTTAACCCGCAATTCAAAGCAATAAAGTTTACTTTTGTCTTCTAGCAACTGTTCAAGGCATTACTTTATTTTTATCTTCTTTGTTCTTGACTGGGCTCGAATCGAGGGTCCAATCCAGGACGAGCTCATTATTTGATCTAATATCAGGCCTACTCATAACATTGTGATTGATTTGGTCGTTTATTTTTTCTTTAATTCATTTATCTGTTGTTCTTAATTATTCGTGTTGAATTGAATCATGTATTTTTTAAATCGCGTACAAATTTAATTGTTACCTAATCTTGGGACAAACACTTGCCATTACAATTATGATCTTAACATCCTTTTGATAACGTTCATCTTTCACCAACTTCTGAAATTAAAGAAAGAAAAAGTAGCATAGTAATAAAATTAGTGTTTTTAAAAGAGTGACATACACACAAAAAAATACCCCCGATTCTTCATCATCTAAGTGAACCAATCAATTGAAAAGGCTAAAATGCATGCCACCCAACATCAGTGCTCATGATCACAGTTCTTCATTATTGGGAGATTTAGTTTTGTGGTCCATTACAAATGCTATTTAGTTATATAACCTTTTTTCCTCATAGAAGATCAATAAGAAAATAACAGATGAGGTCCATCAATAAATTCATGACATCTTTATAAAGTAGTTTTTTCCTATTCAGATTGTAAAAGGTCAAATTCACAAGAGAATTGGGCGACCCTGGTCTTCCAAAGCTAGAAGAATCAAAGGAAAAAGCGATCGCGTTTTGTGCGGGTTCGTTTCATATGTAGGCAACAGCCTATCTATGATCTATCCAACACTAACTTTTCTCATCCGAGCTATGTTGACATTAAATATTCTTTCTTCACTTTGTAGTATTCTTTCTTTAGAATGGTGGGATTGCATGCATTTTTTTCTTCTTCATATCCAATGCAGAATTAAGGGCTCTATCTTAGTTTCTCCAAGTCTCCAGCACCAATATAATTATGAGATTCTTACAAGCAAAAACGTAACCTAAGTCTAATTAATGCTACTTTTAGACTTTGAGGCACACCCCCTTGGTATCTGATGCCCACTGCCTTTTGCATTGTGATGACTTTTCCAAGTGTTCATTTTGTACCACTCCAACAACTGCTTTTTTTAATTTGTTTTACATAGTTAGAAAAGTTAAAACATACTAGTATATTTTTATAGTATTAAATTTGCACCCAATGATCGACAAACACAAAGTTGTGAGTACTGCATTTGTACTCGATATATTCCACCTGGAGCCGCGTTTCGAGCTTTGCCAAGTTAATTGCACTTTCTCAAGAGTTGATTTATTCATCTTTTTTGAAAAAATAGGAAAGCACATACGAATAACTGAGTATAATACACCTAATTAGCTTGTAGAATCTTAGAGAAGTAAGTAGTATTTAATTAATTGCTCGCTAAATGCTAATGCCCCAAGAGGAATATCTGCTTGAAATTTCCGTCTCTGTGGAATTAATGAATTCACACTAAACGTGAAACACGTGATTAAGGTTTGAGAAACTAAACGACTCGATCTCCTTATAAATTTCCTTTTATATATCTTCTCTATCCAATTCCCTCATTTCACCACTAATATCTCCACTGATCTGCCAAAATTAGCTACTATACTATTTTCCCAAAGTAGTTCTCTGAAACATTGAATACTCGATCGAAATGGGAAAAAACCAAATCGCCACCAAAGACACTCAGTCCCAAGGGGTGTGTGAAAAGATTTTCAAAGCAATGTATGTTAGTCCACCTTTTCGATTGTTTCGCCGGATTTCTACTGTTAATTATCCACAGACACTAAGTCACAAATCTGCTACTCCTAATTTTTCTACCAAACGAATAGTAGCTCAAGATCACAATAACTTGTCATTTGCCTCAAACATGGTACATGTAGAATATAATCACACCTCAGTCAACACTAAACCAGAGCCCCTGAACAACTTCCCTGCAAAGATTATTGCTACTACAACATACCATCAGCAGAATCAAGATCCTAAAGGCGCGAAATCTGAACCTGAGAACAAGTCTCCCATAAAGATAAAGAACATGGTCAATAAAGTCCAGCTAAATGAAGATTCTAATGATAATACTGGTAATGACAGGTTCTCTAAATATATTGATCATGTGAAGAACAAGCTGCGAACTGTGTCTAGTTTTGATGATGATAGTGATGTTGGAAGAGCAACTACAAGAAGAGACAGTTTCAATGACAAAGTTGCTCACAATATCGACCGCTCCAAGCTGAAGATTAGAACTACAACTATCTCTGGTGGGCACCAAGGAGCTGCTTGAAGAATCTTTGCAAGTGTTATGTGTATAATTTTTTATGCTATACATAAGGAGAAACGTATTGAGTGCTATATACTATGTTGATTTTATGTGCTCGTCTATTAGAAAAGAACGGATCTTGATTTACGACTGGGAGTTTATCATCTTACTAATTTGTTTTATTCTTAACAATGTGTTAAATGTTATGCCATCGCAGTAGTATACTAGAGAAAGCGGAGAAACGTCTGTTTACCTCGAAATTCGAGTAACAATTAAACTTGTATTATGATTTTAAGAATACGTGATCTGATTCAATACCGATTGATAAATGATGAACAAAATAGATAAATTGGACGGCTAAAATAAATCAAACCAATGTTGTAGCGATATATCGACCTCGATTCTGGATAGCCTTGAGATCAAGTAGTAAGAACAGTAAGAACAGCAGTGAGTAATAAGTAAATAGAGAGCAACGATTATATTGATTTCAGTGAATGTATCATGATTACAAATGAACAGGGTTCCTCTTTATATAGTAGAGGAATCCTAAGTAAAGTACAACTCTAATAATGGGAGCAAATCCCATGATTGATGTCAATAACCGTTAGCAGTTCAATTCCTTTCGAGATTTCCGCCGAGATCTTTGGTCGATTACTATTATCTCGCTTAATCCGTTACTTGGCGTCAGTAATGCTTGGTCTCGGTCCTCAGCGAATGCTTCGATCTTTGTGTCTTCGAGCTCGATCCATTATGAGCTTTTTCTCGAGGCAACCCCTCGGGCCTATAAAATCGGACCTACTCGATTTTAACCATATACAGATAGTCCCCGTGTTTCTTAGAGTAGAACGATAAGAAACGATTTGAGCCTCGATTTCTTGACACCTCGATCATGACGTCGTCTTCGTGACGTAGGCGAGGGATGTGACTGAAACGTCCTGTTGGCTCGATTTCCCAAATCATTAATGTCTGTCAGTTGGCGATCGGCCACTCGCGCCACCGAACCGTCGCCATGAGCTTATAAATACCACATTTTCATTGAATCAAACTTTACTCTTGCTTTGATCAAATTTTCAAGTCTCCTAACCCTTCTCATCTTCTTTCTATCGCCTCCCGCTAAATCACCGGAACCACCAGTCTTCTACTTTCTTTCCCCTTCTTCACTTATATCCATGGGTAAAACTTCAAAGAACGTTCCGCAAAAAAAAGAATGCTTCCCCTTCTTCTTCCCGTCCTACCGGCTACAAAACTCCGGTGGAATCGGCTCCCCACGAGTACATTCTAGGATCTTGTATTTTAAAGTCCGACTTCAAGGTCGAGAACCCCTCATCAGTACCGGGGTGATGCGAGCATGTGTCAATGTACATGTTCTCGATAACAGAGAGCAATATCAAGGCCATGAGGAGGGAATGCAACTGGGGTCCTGAGGTCGTGGTACAAATTCCTGCTCCCTACGAGAGCATCACCACATATGTGGAGGGGTTATTAAGTGTTTACACTTACCCCTTCACATTGGGTCCCGTCGACCCGCTGATCCTCGACTTTTGCCGAAGGTATCAGGTCATCCTCGGCCAAATCCATCCTTCTCTATGGCGCATAGTCATCATGTTGCGCTTTCTCTCCAGCAAAGCCGAGGGGCTGGAGTTCACTCTAAACCATTTAATGCGGTTGTACCAGACTCATATCTATCAAGGACTGATCAGGCTTCAACGCCAGGAAACGAAGGTCTTATTCTCGACCATCGACGAGGATAAGGATTGAGGCTGGATGAGCCGATTCATACGGGTGAGGACCCGTGACATAATACCGGAGGAAAAGATGTTGTTCCCTGAAGAATGGAACCCCAACCATAAGTAATACATCGAGCATTATCCTTAGTATCCGATTTGATTCAAGCTAACATGTTTATTTGTTTTGCAACAGCTCCTTGGATGCCTCAAGCGATCCTCAATCTCGAGAATTGGGTCCGGAAGTTAGCCTCGACTTCCTCTCATGCCGAACGTGCGTGGCGTGACTTGGCAAAGGGCTGATGGGAGGCCAAGAACCACGGTAAGGATCCTTTCCTTGTGTTCCGATACACTTTTTATTCTCCATTTGTCACTAAATTTCTTTCATATAGGCCTGACCAAGGATGCCTTCCTGAGGCCCTCGGCTATCGAGGAAAATACCAAGTCCCTGGCTCCAAAGTCGGGGAAAGATAACAAGAGGAAAAGTGCCTCGCAGTCCGAGGACCCCAAGCCCAAGCCTCGAAGGGTGAGGAGAAATGTAATAGCTCTCACGGTGGAGTCAGTCCAAAGCCTGAGAGAGGAGGAAGAAGAAGAGGAGGAAGGTGCCTTGGCATTGACGACCCGACCTAGAAAATCCGTCGAGGTCGCCAAGCCTTCTGAGCTGACAACTGCGGCTGCAGCCAAGCCTCGTGCTGAGGAGGCTTCGAAAAAGAATTCGGGTGTGGACCCCGAATCTCCAGGGGTCGAGATTATTTCTCGACCGACCGCAACCACACCAGATGGGGTCGGTTCGGAGACGCAGAGGATCGATCAGAGCTCCTTGAGCGACTTGCTCGGGGCCGCGACAGCCGGTCAATTACCTTCATCCCCGACCTTCTTTGAGGAGGCATTAAGGGAGGCTAGGGAGTTGAATACCCCCGACATTGGCGGAAGCTCGAGTATAGGTGATCCTTTCTGGGATTACTTTACCGGGGTCGAAGATGCCACTGACATCAGCGATGACTCAATTCTCTTGGAAGAGGCTCAACATCTCCTTTCTCGGGTAAGTACCATTTATCGCATTTCTCTTTAACTCTCATTTTCTCTGAATCTGACTCATTTTTTCTTTTATGTATAGGCCTCTTCTAAGTTCCGAGCTGACCTTTAGCCTGCGAGGGAATGCCCTGAAGTTGCTTTGCGGCCATAAAGGCTCTTCAAAGCTGAACATGCCAAGGCTCGTGAAGAGGAGGCCGAGCTGGACAATCAAGTAACCATTCTTTTGGTAAATTACGGACTCAAACCCGACTGTGGAGGCTAATACTTCCCTACCTCAGCTGCAACAGAAAGCGGAGACGAGCTGCTTCGAGGAGAGGTCGATCAAGTCAAGACCGATTATGACCGGTTGAAAGGGAGTACGGACCGCTTGGCTGCAGAAAAAGAGACTGCCTTGGCCAAACTGTCATCGACCGAGGTTCAACTTCGGGGATTTAAAAAAAAAGCCTAGCCCGGGCCAAAAAGATCGAGGAGCTTGGAATCGGGCTAGCTAAGGCAAAGGCAGAGATTGAGAAAACAAAGGTCATGGTAAATAAATCCATCGCCGTGTACCGAGCTAATGTCGAGACTGCTCAAACGCAACTAAGGGAGGCTTCCGATCGGGAGAAATGGAATGTAGACTTGGCAAAATGTTAGTCCCGTAGGGAAACCCTCGAGGAAGTCCATGCTCGAGGTTTTTCCCTTTCAGAAGATATTGCTCGAGCCAAAATTCTTGAAGCCGACGCTAGACAGCTTGCCTCCTTGGATGATGATGAAGAGGGAAGCCGAGGCGAGTCCGATGAGGGGCCTGAAGGAGAATATTTTCTCGGCAAAATTGCTCAAGAAGGAGATGTCCCCGGAGAAGTTGCTCCCGAAGGAGAGGTTGGCCCTGACCGTAGTTAGATCTTGGTTTTTTCTTTTTCTTTTTGTAAGACCTTGATCGATCTTTTGTACATACCTTTAAATATATAAGAGAAAACTTCTCTTTGAATGTCGTCATAGATTTCAAGTTCAAATATGTTTTCCGCCTTCATTTTGTGAAAATTTTCATTGCTGCAATTTTTATTAACCTTAGCTCGAACTCAGAGTAGAACCTTAGGTTTTTGGTTATACGAGAGTAAGTCCCCGATCTCGGAAATACGCTCGAGACTTTATCCCCGGTGGCTTGATCAAACCTATAAATGTGTTATTTTTATAATTAAGTTCGAGTGAATTTTGACCTTAGAATAAAAAAACAAAGCCTTAGGTTTTTATCAAGTAATGGGTAAGTTTTGAGTTTACAACAATATACCCCTTAGGGTTTATTATGAATGTTCAAGCTATAGTTGACTTTATTCGAGCTCGGAAGATTGGAACCCTTAGGTCCGAATTGAGTGAGAATAAGGTCTCGAAATCCAAATGTATTGTCCCTTAGGCTCTTTAGATTAGGCCAATTTGGCCTCTGAAAATGGCTATTTTTTCCCTTTCGGCTTAAAAGACTTAGTGAAAATTTCTTTATGCCTTAGCATATATTTTTCTACCCATTGGATCTTTTGAGGGTGCGATGATTAGAACCCCCTTTTTCCTTTTGTGCCTTAGCGTGTTTGTGTTAAGATAATTTGATACCTCTTGAGATTTTTCAAAGGCTGATATATCGAAGCCTTTTGGTTTTTTCAAGGGCTAATTTTATCGGAGCCCTTTTTTCGATCGTTTTGCCGAGGGTATCCTTTTAAACGGTTTTTCAAAGTATTTTAAGGCCTATTATTTATTGTGGAATTCGGATGTCTCTGAGCCGCGTTATTTTGGTCGTAGCCTTTAATCTGGTCGTAGCATTCAGGTATGCCTTTTGGACTTATTACCCGATATAACATTTCGAACTTCGAAATGTTAGTCCTCGAGTATAATGGCCTTAGACGATGTATCAGGGGGGGGAGCCTCTATGAGGTCTTGTGACTTCGAATTTAGATAACTTGGGCATGCAGTCCCCGAGTGTTCGGAATATGTTTGCACTTGGCCCTTGAGCCATTTATCACAATATCATAAGTATGAGATTCGCATAGTAGAGAATTTGATTCGAGACACGATATGTTCGATAAATAAAGAATGCTTCTTTGAATAATTTATACATACGTACATGTATTGCCTTCGGGACTCGACTAATCTATATGGACACGATTCATTTGACCGTTTGGCCCATTACAATGTTTTTCCTTTCGAGGCCCATTGACACGAGGTACATTTTTCGAACACATAACATCCGAGGGTGATGCCCCCAGTATTCGTGGGTGATCGTAAAGAAGCCTTGGATACTATTGAATTGTCCTCAGGTAGCACATATTTGTTGCCTCGTTAAAAACCTTTCCGGAAAAACCCATTTGGGATAAAAATCGATCTAAGGGAAAAAAGTGCAACGCGTACTTTAAAACCTGAGGTCTCGATTTCTTTGGTCGGTCCCCTACAATGAGTTAGTTCCGAATATATATAAACGAAAGAAAGATAAATTCATACCTTAACAATAGTATCGTTTGAGAAGTGACATGTTCTAGTTATTCGACAGTGGTTCGTCATCCATTGTTCCGAGTTTATAAGATCCTTTCCCGACTATATCGAGAATTTGGTAGGGTCCTTCCCAGTTAGGGACGAGATTCCCTTCATTAGGATCTCGAGTGTTGATGGTGACCTTTCTTAGGACTAAGTCCCCGATTCTGAAGTGGCAAAGGTTGGTTCTATTGTAGTGCCTTTCGATTCGTTGCTTTTGTGCAACCATTCGAACGTGTGCAACTTCTCATTTTTCATCTAACAACTCGAGGCTGGTATTCATGGCCTCGTGGTTCGGTTCTTCTGTTGCGTGTCGAAACTTGGCACTGGTATCTTCGACTTAGACTGGTATCAAAGATTCGGAGTCGTATACTAAGGAAAACAGAGTTGCTCATGTACTGGACTTCGACGTTGTCCGATATGCCCATAGGACCTCGGTTAATATTTCCCTTTAGCTTCGTTCAGCCTTTTCTTCAAGTTTTGGATGATAGTCTTGTTCGTTGATTTGGCTTGTCCGTTCCCACTCGGGTGATACGGTGTTGATATTATCCTATTTATTTTATGATCTTCGAGGAATTTCGTTACCTTACTACCGATGAACTGTTTTCCATTGTCACATACTATTTCTACGGGTATCCCAAATCGACATATGATGTGATCCCGTATGAAATCTATCACTTCTTTCTCGAAAGCCTGCGGTTCAACCCATTTAGAAAAGTAGTCAGTCATAAACAAAATGAACTTAGCTTTACCTGGGGCCCATGACAGAGGGCCGACGATGTCCATTCCCCATTTCATGAAGGGCCATGGAGATAGGACCGAGTGAAGTTGCTCTCCAGGATGGTGGATCATTAGCGTAAACCTTTGACATTTATCGCATTTTCGAACAAACTCTTTAGGGTCTTTTTCCATGCTATCCTAGTAATATCTTCCTCTGACTACCTTGCGAACTAGTGACTCAGAGCCGGAATGGTTCCGACAAGTGCCTTCATGGATTTCTCGTAGAACATAGTCAGTATCTCCCGGTCCCAAGCATACTGCCAAAGGTCCGTCAAAGGTCCTTCTTTATAATGTTTCGTCTTCGTTTAATGCAAAACAAGCAACTTTAGTTCGAAGGGCCCTCGATTTTTTAGGGTCCGATGGGAGCTTTCCCTTTTTCAAGTACTCGATGTACTTATTCCTCCAGTCCCAAGTTAAGCTTGTAGAATTTATTTCGGCATGCCCTTCCTCGATCACGGACCCCGAGAGTTGGACGACAGTCCCCCAAGATGATCTCATCTTCCTCGATCGATGATCCAAAATTTGCTAATGTATCAGCCTCACTGTCTTGTTCTCGAGGCACATGTTGTAGGGTCCATTCCTTGAAACTGTGCAAGGTTACCTGTAATTTGTCTAAGTACCTCTCCCGAATTTTGAAGGTTCCATTTACCTGGTCCAGTACCAGCAGAGAGTCGCACTTAGCTTCGATGACTTCAGCTCCCAAGCTTTTGGCTAACTCGAGACCTGCAATCACGGCCTCATACTCGGACTCGTTGTTAGTCAACTTTGAAGTTCTAATGGATTGTCTAGCAATGCTACCCGTGGGAGGCGTCAAAACAATGCCGAGCCGGACCCTTTCATATTCGAGGCACCGTCCGTGAAGAGGGTCCACACCCCGACGATGTACTTGATTTTAGTAAAAGTTCCTTTTCCACTTCAGGTATGAGGGTTGGCGTGAAATCAGCCACGAAGTCCGCTAAAATTTGAGACTTGATGGCCATTCCGGGTTGATATTCAATATCGTACCCACTGAGTTCGATGGCCCATTTGTCCAACTGACCCGATAATTCGAGCTTATGCAAAATGTTATGGAGTGAGTAAGTGGTTAATACACATATGGGGTGGCACTAAAAATATGGTTTTAACTTTCTTGAAGCGCTTATTAGGGCAAGTTCCAATTTCTCTAAGTGTGGGTACCTAGTTTCTGCATTTCCTAAGGTTCGACTTACATAATAAACAGGAAACTGCGCACCTTGCTCTTCTCGAACTAGGACACCACTTACCGCGATTTCGGGCACATTCAGGTAAAAGTAGAGCTTTTCATCTGCCTTCGATGTATGAAGCAGATGTGGGCTCTATAAGTATCACTTCAATTCTTCCAATGCTTGTTGGCATTCTGGGGTCCAAGCAAAATCATTTTTCTTTTTGAGTAAGGAGAAAAACCTGTGGCTCGATCCGATGACCTCGAGATGAATCGACCCAAGGTAGTTATCCGTCCGGTTAGCCTTTATACGACTTTTACACTATCTACAATGGTGATGTCCTCGATGGCCTTGATCTTGTCGGGGTTGATTTCGATTCCCCGATTTGATACCATGAAGTCGAGGAATTTCCCCGAGCCGACCCTGAAAGCACATTTCTCAGGGTTGAGCTTCATGTTGTACTTCCTTAAGATTTTGAATGTCTCCTGCAAATGAGCCAAATGGTCCTCTGCGTGCAGGGACTTAACTAGCATGCCGTCAATGTAAACTTCCATTGATTTACCTATTCGTTCTTCGAACATTTTGTTAACTAGGCGTTGATATGTAGCTCCTGCATTTTTTAGCCTGAAGGGCATTACATTATAGCAATAGGTTCCATGCTTAGTGATAAACGCAGTCTTTTCTTCGTCTTCTGGGTCCATTTGGATTTGATTGTAGCCAGAATAGGCATCGAGAAAGGTAAATATCCCATGGCCAGACGTGGCATCGATCATACGATTGATGTTAGGCAATGGAAAAGAATCTTTCGGACATTCCTTGTTCAAGTCTTTATAGTCTACACACATTCTAAGTTTGTTCCCCTTTTTGGGGACTACGACTACATTAGCTAACCATTTAGGGTATTTTACCTCCCAAATGGACCCTATTTTTAGAAGTTTATTTACCCCATCCTTTATGAAGGCATGCTTTACCTCGGACTGGGGCCTTCTCTTTTGCTTCACCGGTACGAACTTGGGATCCAGGCTCAGTCGATGTGTTGTTATCTCCAGTGGGAGTCCTGTCATGTCTAAATGGGACCAAGCAAAACAGTCCATGTTATCAATAAGAAGTTGAATAAGTTTTTTCCTGAGTTCGGGGGTTAACCCCGTTCCCAGGTATACCTTTCGTTCAGCAAGTACTCAATCAGTATCACTTGTTCCAGCTCTTCGACCGTTGATTTGGTGGCATCTGAATCTTTGGGAACAACAATGGCCTGAGGAGTTAGAAAACCCCCCTCTTCTTCTTCATCTACTACCTTTTTCTCTGATTCAGTCGAGGCTGGGGGCAGTGATTGCTATTTGGTAGTCTGTTTACCTTTGGTGCTCGATTTTTTCGAGGTCGATAGTGCCGAGATCGATGCCACTTCCTTGACCGCAAACATTTCCTTTGCGGCATGTTGTTCCCCGTATACTATTTTTACACCATCCGTCATCGGGAACTTCATCATTTGGTGGAGGGTCGATGGCACTGCCCTCATGTTGTGAATCCAAGGCCTTCCGAGCAGTGCGTTGTATCTCATGTCACCTTCGATGACATAGAAATTTGTATCTTGGATGGTTCCGGCCACGTTTACTGGTAGGATAATCTCCCCCTTATTTGTTTCACTAGACATATTAAAGTCGTTTAGGACTCGAGATGCAGGTACAATTTGATCCTGCAAGCCGAGCTGCTCCACGACCCTCGATCTGATGATGTTTGCCGAGCTACCTGGATCCACTAAAACACGCTTAACTTGAACTTTATTTAACAAGATAGAAATTACCAGAGCGTCATTGTGTGGCTAAGAAATGCCTTCCGCTTCTTCGTCATTGAATGATAAAGTGCCTTCGGGCATATAATCTCGATTCCGTTTCTCTCTGGTGATAGATACCTTAGTACGTTTGAATATAGGTCCTTGTGGACGTCGACCCCACCGACGATCATATGAATGACATGTTGAGGTTATCCTTGTTCGTTTTTTCTGTTGGTGTCTCTTTCCCTGAAGTGATTCTTAGAACGATCGATGAGGAACTCTCGAATATGTCCCTCGTTAAATAGTCGAGCTACCTCTTCCCTCAACTGTCTTCAATCTTCGGTCCTATGACCGTGTGTGCCATGATAGTTACACATTACATTTGGGTTTCTTTGGGAAGGATCGGTATGTATAGGTCTGGGCCACCTAGTGTCTTTGATTCTTCCGATGGCTGATACAATGCCCGACACATCGACGCTAAAATTGTACTCTGATAGCCGAGGTGCCTCTGTGGGATATGCATACTTGTCGAAGCCAGTTTTACTCATAAGTCCCCGAGAATTCTGTCCTCGATCACTCCTTCGATCATTCAGGGTAGGGTTGTGTCCCGGGCCATTATTCCTTTGATCTGCAATATATGACTGATAGCGATCTTTATTCGACCTTGGATCTCTATCGATATCCCTCTGATTTTTACATGTCGACCGATTTGGATGTACCGAACCAGAAGGAGATCCCAATTGGTCGTCTTCGACCCTGATCTTCGATTCATATCGATTATGAACATCTGTCCAAGTTACAACTGAGTACTCGATCAAATTTTGTTTCAGCTGTCGTGATGCTATCGATTTCGTTCATTCAACCCTTGGGTGAAAGCTTGAACAACCCAATCATCTGTGATCGGTGGTAATTCCATGCGTTCCATTTAGAATCAGGACACAAACTCCCTTAGCATTTCATTATCCTTTTGTCTCACCTTGAAGAGGTTTGATTTTCTTGTTGCGAATTTATGGCCCCGGCGTGCACCTTTACAAAAGAGTCTGCCAACATGGCGAATGAATCGATGGAATTTGGTGGCAGGTTGTGGTACCAAATCATTGCTCCCTTCGATAGGGCTTCTCTGAACTTTTTCAGTAGCACATACTCGATCTCATCCTCCTCCAAATCATTACCCTTAATGGCGCATGTATAAAAAGTGACATGCTCATTGGGGTCAGTGGTCCTGTTATACTTGGGTATGTCGGGCATACGAAATTTCTTTGGAATGGGTTTCGGAGCCGCACTCGGGGGGAAAGGTTTTTGCACGAACTTTTTCGAATCCATTCCTTTCAATATAGGGGTGCTCCTGGTATCTGTTCAACTCGAGAGTTATAAGTCTCAACCTTTTTATCATTGGCTTCGATCTTATTCTCCCCTGATTCAATTCTCTTGGTGAGTTCCTCGAGCATTTTCATTATGGCAGGATCGGTCCTCGATTCGTTATCATTCGACCTCTCTGGTGCTGGCTCGGTACGGCGAGTGGCTTCTAGATCGACCCCACTCGGAGTTCTGTGTTGGTTTTGCAGTTGAGCGATAGCGGCTTCCTGAGCCTGTAGCATCTCGAAGATCACTTGGAGACTAACTCCTCCGTCTCCTCTGCCCTGTGTACCTTGGCCATTAGATCGACCTTCCCTGCGTATACTTCCTTCGAGGTCTACGCCTAGGTCCGCATTTAAAGCAACATGGGAGTTGACATCGACTGGGTTGGCAACCGGTGCTCCCCCGAGATTAGCCTGTGGCACCTCGACTCCTGGAGCGATTACGTTGTCATTTTCCTCGTGAAACCCGAGCCATTGACACCATGTGCGGGTGCGTTTTATGAGTTTGACATGTTTTAACCTGAAAGAAAAGATACTTGACAAGAACAAGCGTAAAATAGTGTGTGTTATCAGAGTCAGCACTGAGCAATCACTATTATCCTTAGCCCCATGGTGGGCGCCAAACTGTTTACCTCAAAATTCGAGTAACAATTAAACTTGTATTATGGTTTTAAGGATATGTGATCTGATTCAATACCGATTGATAAATGATGAACAAAATAGATAAATTGAACGGCAAAAATAAATCAAACCAATGTTGTAGCAATATATCGACCTCAATTCTGGATAGCCTTGAGATCAAGTAGTAAGAACAGTAAGAACAACAATGAGTAATAAGTAAATAAAGAGCAGCGAGTATATTGATTTTAGTGAATGTATCATGATTACAAATGAACATGGTTCCTCTTTATATAGTAGAGGAATCCTAAATAAGGTACAAGTCTAATGATGGGAGCAAATCCCATGATTGATGTCAATAACCGTTAGAAGTTCAATTCCTTCCGAGATTTCCGCCGATATCTTTGGTCAATTACTATTATCCCGCTTATTCCGTTACTTGGCGTCGGTCACGCTTGGTCTCGGTCCTCAGCGAATGCTTCGACCTTTGTGTCTTCGAGCTCGAGCTCGATCCATTATGAGCTTTTTCTCGAGGCAATCCCTCGGGTCTATAAAATTGGACATACTTGATTTTAACCGTATACAACGTGGTTGTCCAAAAATATGTTCTTTTTTCGAATTTATTAAATACTCCCCTATTTTTAGTTGAATTTGTAGAAACAACCTTTTGCGGAACAAGTAAGATGATAATGCTTGCCTTGTACAATTAATGCAAGATCAAAAGCTGGCCGTACAGATAGTTGTTGATTTCTATAGTTATTCCGTTCTCTATTTAAGTCTACTTTGTTCGAGGAGATATACTGATACATAATTTCTTATTCACGCTTGTCACTACTAATGCAACTGTGCAAGTTTCTAAACTAGATTAAAGTGACACATGGGAAATACGTACTAAATTAATATAAGTGTAACAACTACTCATATTACTTCCAACAAGTAAAATTTGTATCATATATATAGATCCTTTATTTTTCTATATATCTTGTTCTTAGCATAATTAATACTGGGAGAAAGTTTTGTGTGACAATTCCCTTTAGTGTGATTTTTTGTTTTGTTTGTTTCTCTTTTCACACCTTCAATTATCTGGTTTAGTATTTACTGATAAGTGAATTTGAAGATCTAAATAAGGCATGATCAAATTATTTCAAACGAAACGATCATGTCTTATTTTACTCTTTATGTGTGTTACTTTCTTCATCTGTTTGATACGATCATTTTAAATATTGTCTAATTTTGTATAATCACAAATTTATCCTAACAATGCTCGTGTGACAATTGTTTTTATATAAATTTACCTTTCTTTTTGTTAGATATTTTCCTACCGTACAATATTTCCTAAACAGTACTCCTATGTTTCCTTATTTTGTCCAATAATATGTTTTTTAGGTTGGATGTGGATGTTAGTCCAAAAAGAAAATTCCGATGCGCCATATAAATATTTCACTTCACTTCTCATCTGTTTTGATAGACAATAACTTGGTATCTATGTTGGTGGGAGGTAGTAAGTACCTTGTGGAATTAGTTAATATTTTTCTTGTATTTCTTTCTCAAAGGTGGAATTGCTGGGATAAATTTCACAAATGGTCATATAACTATGATTTTTTCTCACCAAAGTCATATAACTTTGTTTTCTCATAAAAAAAATAATAAACCTTTCGCTAACTCGCACAAAAATCATAGTGGTCGGAAAATAAATTTTTCGATAGTATGTTTTATTTTTTATTTTTAGTCTAATAAATAATTATCCAATAAAAATAGAAAAATGTGAGTATATTTTTAGTCATTTCCAAAAATAATAGTACACACACACACACACAAACACACACACACACACATATATATATATATATATGCGTTCCATACATAGATGAGCTCAAAGAGCGGATTATGTCTGAAGCCCAGAATTTCAGGTATTCTATTTACTCAGGTCCCATAAAGATGTATCACGGTCTTAAAGAAATTTATTGGTGGAACGGCATGAAAAAGAACGTCACAGACTTTGTGGCCAAGTGTCCGAATTATCAGCAAGTGAAAGTCGAGCAGCACGGAGCCTAGTGTTTTACCATAGAATGCACATATTCTTGAGTGGAGATGGTAAATATAGAATTTATAACAGGATTATCTCACTCATTTTGAAAGCATGATTTGATTGGGTGATTGTAGATCGACTTACCAAGTCAGCGCACTTCTTGTTAGTAAAGACCACAAATTCAGCAGAAGATTATGCCCAATTGAACATTCAGGAAATCATATGATTTCATGGGACTCCGTTGTCTGTCATTTCGGATCGTGGTGCTCAGTTTACATTGAACTTTCAGAAGTCCTTTCAGAAAAGATTAGGCATAAGAGTAAACCTCAGCATGGTTTTTCATCCTCAGAAAGATGGCCAGGCAGAGCGCACTATTCAGACACTTGAGGATATATCCTTGATTTTAAAGGTAATTGGGATGATCACATAACTCCCATTGAGTTTGCTAATAACACCTACCATTCTAGTATCAAGATGGTACCACGCGAGACTCTGCATGGGCGAAGGTGAAGATCGCCAATTGGTTGGTACAAAGTTGGTGAAGCGGAGTTGTTAGGACCAAATTTGGTCTATCAGACTATGGAGAAAGTTAAGTTGATTTCAATAGCGTTTGAAGACAGCTCAGAGCCGCCAAAAGTCCTATTCGGGCGTTCGGCATAGAGACATAGAGTTTCAAGTTGATGATTAGGTGTTTTTGAAAGTTTCGCCTATGAAAGGCATTATGAGATTTGGGAAGAAGGGGAAACTTAGTCTCTGCTATACCCACCATATAAGAATCTTGCGAAGGATCGATCAATTAGCTTATGAGTTAGAGTTTCCACCAGAATTTGCGGCTATACAGCTAGTATTTTACGTATCATGTTATAACATTCAAGTTTCTAATACTCAGATCTCGTGCTAGTTCAGTACTTAGATACTCATGTCAGTTCAGTACTCAGATACCTATGCCAATTCAATACTCAGATATTCATGTCAGCTTAGTACTCAAATATTGATATAAGTTTACTGCTTAGATATTCATGTCAATTTAGTATGCAAATATTCGTGCCAGTTCAGTATTCATATATCCATGTTAGTTCAGTATTCACGTATTCATGGCAGACTAGTATTCACGTATATATTTCATGTTATGCATGTTATGATACCCTGTGAGGCTTGTGTTATTCTATGATAGATGGCAGGTGTTTTGGAGAAATGTTGAAGGTAACTAACCTTTTTATTATAATCTTCACGTCCTTCAGTATTAAGTCAATGTAGTAGTCATTCAGTTCAGTATCTCAGCAGTTCAATAATCATGTATTCATTCAGTTTAGTATGCACGTGTTCATGAAAGTTCATGTTTCCACCAGACCCGTTTAAGGTCCACAGTTAGCCGAAGATACAGTCATGACAATCATTCGAGGACGAAAGATCCCAAGGGGGAGATAATGTAACACCTCCGTAAATTTCGACTAGGTGTGGACATGTTAAATGAGTATTAAGATGGCATCTTGGACATATGAAGTCCTATGGGGATGAGTATGGGTGAAAAGAGTTATTTTGGAATCAAGACGGAGAGTGAGGTGTATAAGATTCGATAAAATCAACTAAGTTTATGGAAGGTCTGTCTAGAAAGATTTCGTAGATATCAACTGGGAATTTGAAAAAATATAATAAACAAAGTCGTACCCTTTTGAAATAGCTTTCCAACAATATATTGTGAAGACCGAACGAATTTCTGATCGAAAATTTATGTGCATTATACTGGATAATGTGTAGTATGCGTGCCCAGGTGCGCGACCGCGCACTTGTGGTAGTGTTACTGCCCTAATGCACGTCCAGGTGAGAGCTCACCGGGGGGGAGGGGGGTCATTTTTAAAGCCCTACTTTGTCCCCCACACCCCAAAACACAAAAACCTGCTCTAGAAAGGGAAGCTCTCAAGAACTTAAATCCTCAAAGGTCCCTCCACCATCCAAGGTAAGTTCTAATGGTGATTCTAAGTTAATTTCAATTTTCCAACATCTTATTAACATGGGTAACCCTCCGAATCATTAGATATTCTATTGGGACATCATGGTTGAGGAAAGAAACCCTAGAACTCGAATTCAAGAGGATCAAACTTCAAAAAGGTAATATCTTCCACCTCAACTTGATTATAGTATTGGATTAATAATTATAGACTCTAGTTCATGAGATATGAGTTGATGGGTTTGATAGAAAAGCATGAATGATTATGGGTTTGGTTTGTTGATTGTTGATTATTGGTTAAGGGTGTTGTTTATCTTATGGGTGATGAAGAATCGTATTGATTATAACAATTTGAGATATTAGTATTATTTAGGAGCAAAAGATTGGGTTGTTGGACGTAGAAACACCATTAATAAGGACTATGAAGCTTTATGCCTACCAAGTATTTGATAAAAGGTTTAAGTGGCCAAAACATGAGTATTATTGCTAATATGGAATTCCTTTGACTTGTATTGATATAGATTAAAGTTGAAAGGGTTGGCGAATGTTGTATTACGCTCATGAGAAGGAAGTTAAAGTATGTGAGGCTAACTCTCTCTATATTTGGGAATGTTAATGATTCTCCCTACACTACGTTCATTTTACGACGTTACTAATTGCCTCAGAAGTATAGTTAAGCCTAGTTCCTTGAATAGTTGCAGAACTTCTATTATCTAGCTCCATAACTCATTCATGACTTTCATTCTGAACGTGTGAGCTCAGTGGGTAATCAATATAGACTTGGGTTTGATGCCCATGAGTCTAAGTCTAGATTACTCAGCATGTCATAAATATTTGAAGTTTCAGTTTTCATAATCAGTTCAATAATACATGTCTCAGTTTAGTCCTATTCAGTATTCCAGTATCATGTAACTCAATATGATTCAGTATTTCAGCATCACATATGGCAGTATGATTCTCAGTTCCTGAATTTAAATCCCTGAATGTTGAACACCTGTATTTGGGTATGTATACGTATACTTGGGCCTAAGGCCGTAGCTTGTGCATATATATATATATATATATATATATATATATATATATATATATATATATATATATATATATATATATATATATATATATATANCCAATATACATATATTATATATATATATATATATATATATAATATATGTATATTGGGCCTGAGGCCGTAATTTATTCAGATAAACAAGTTGTTCATCATTTAGAAGAGAGAATATTCATATCCTTACTTCCTTTGTTCAGTTCAATTCAGTTATCAGTTATCATTTCAGTTATCAGTTATCAGTTCATTTCAGTTTCAATTTCAGTTTCAATAGTTATCATTTCACTTATAAATTATCAATTCTCAATTATCAGCTTAGTTTCAGTTTTAGCATTTATAATTCTTTCTTTCAGTTGCTTTACATACCAGTGCAATTGAAATGTACTGACGTCCCTTTTGCCCGGGACCTGCATCTCACGATGCAAGTAATGATTTACAGGTTGACGATTCAAAGCACTTATTCTTGTACTAACTATTTGGTGATCCCTGGTTCTTTCGGAACATTATCATTACCTTACAGTCTTCAATATTTTCAGACAGTCAGTATTTTCAGTACTTCAGTAGAGGATTCATATACTAGAGTAATAGTTAGACAGAGTCAAAGGCTTTTCATGTTAAGCAATGTTGGCTATAAATATACTACTTATGTTAGTGTTCCCGCACATTAATTTATATCATTCAGATTTTCAGTGTATCAACATGTGTTAGTTTATCTTTCGCTTTCAATATGTTATGATATCACATGTTGATTCAGCCAGCCAGTTGGTTCGCTCGACCACAGCAGTCAGGCACCGGGTGCCGTGTTACGTTCAGGCCCAAGTTCAGGGTGTGACCGTCTGGTGGGCCAGCTAGGGTTGTGCCATCCTTATTTTAATTGGATTATTATTATTATTAGACTGAAAATAAAAAATAAAAAATTACAAAATAAGAAAATATTACTGAAAAAATATATTTTCCGATCAATATGATTTTTGTGTGAGTTTGTAAAAGTTTTATGATTTTTGTGTGAGAAAACAAAGTTATACGACTTGATGAAAAAAGACATAGTTATATAATTTTTGTGGAGAAAACAAAGTTATATGATTTCGGTGAAAAAAGTCATAATTATATGACAATTTATGAAATTTATTGTTTATTCTTTTTTCTGTTTTATTTCCCACAGCTGTGGTTTGACGTATTCCCATCTTCTATTTCCTGGGGGTCCATCTCTAGTTGGCATCGTAGTTTCTTCAAGTCTCCACCACCGAATTCTAAGGTTCTTGCATTGTACTTTATAAGTGTAAAATGCTACTTTTAGACTTTGAAACACAACATCGTATCTGATGCTACTGTTTTTTATGTGCTGGTGATTTTTAGCTACGAGCGCACTGTGACGTAGGTACATCTTTTCTTTACCAAGTCTTCACTTTGTATCAGCGTGTTCAAGAGTGAGTGTTGTCTGCACTCACACTTGAGAAATATATAAGGTTGTCTGCGACCAATATTTAGTGAGTGTATTTATTCTTTCTTTTTTTTGATTAACAAGGGAACCTGCCGCCTTTACCCTTCGGGACTCGGGGGCGGAGCCACCTTAGTTTAAGCGGTGTCATCCGACACTTCTTCGTCGGAAAATTTTGTTGTGTATATTTGATTGGTAGACAAAAACGAAAAAACGATTAAACGTATACTAAAATGGCACTGCTTTTCACACAGAAAGGCATGGTTAAACGCCTAAAATTATTGTGAAGAGTCGTGGGTTCGAAGCTAATAGTTACACGTCTATCTGATTTTTAACTTTTCAGCATGTTGGGTCTAGGGCTCTAGGCGTCGAACAATTTCATCAAATTTGAGACTCCAACAACAATTTTGTGTTCAGCTTGCAACTATTTCTATTGTAAGTTATCTTGCATGTTTTTTGAAATTGATCAAGACCGATTTGCAAAAAAAGTCAGTTTAGGTACTTATATAGAAAAAGAAGTATTAAGTACTATTTTTAATTGGGATATAATGAGTCCATTTCAAAAGAGTAAATAAAAACTCTGTTGAGGAGAGAGATACTATTGTACTTTATTAAGACCTGGTTTATATTTTATAATATATAATATTATTATATTGAATTGTTCATCTATTTTGTTTGATGTCGATACCGCTTACAAGAGATCCTATGTACGCTCCTGTTTGGGGTGTGCACAAGATAAACTCTATTATTGCGTAATAGTTCACAAACAATATAGGACAATAAGCCCCGTGCGACAGGCTCAACCGAGGAGACCTCCCATTTTGGGAAGTCCCTGCTCCACCAACTTGACCATCCGAAGGGTAGTGTATCTATTCTTGATAGTCCGTTTTTATTTGTTTAAAATCTTACATCTCTCTGTTAATGCTATTATAGGTACTGAGCTTCCAAACTTTACCAATTGCGCTTTTGTTGATGTATTCATCTTTTAGACAAAGAGAAAAGCACAAGAAAGTAACCAACAAGAATATGATCCCCTAATGACCATATTCGCCCTCTAGAATCTTGGAGAAATATAATACTCCAACTTGAAACAAGTAACACATGATTAAGGTACAAGGAACTAAATAAAATTGCATTAACCTTTATTTATTTGCATGATCCCCTAATGACCATATTCGCCCTCTAGAATCTTGGAGAAATATAATACTCCAACTTGAAACAAGTAACACATGATTAAGGTACAAGGAACTAAATAAAATTGCATTAACCTTTATTTATTTGCATGATCCCCTAATGACCATATTCGCCCTCTAGAATCTTGGAGAAATATAATACTCCAACTTGAAACAAGTAACACATGATTAAGGTACAAGGAACTAAATAAAATTGCATTAACCTTTATTTATTTGCTTCTATATATCCAACGCTCTTTCCCTCCATCTCAATTCACCTATCTCTCTAGTGAGTAGTGATCTGCCAAAATTAACTACTACTATTTCCCTGAAACTAATTTGAGTACTCGAAATGGGAAAGAACCAAACGGCCACTACCAAAGAAGCTGAGTCCCGCGGGGTGTGCGAAAGGATTTTCAAAGCACTGAATGTACGTCTAGCTTTTCGATATTTTCGCCAACAGACACAAAGTCCCAAATCTGCTACTAAGTCAAGAGTAGCAACGTCTACCGATCATCACAAAAATGACCCTGCTAAAGCTACAGGATTCAAGCTAGTTGCTCAAAATGGATCCACCAGCCAGCAAAATATGATCCCCTTACATGAAAAAGATCAAAACTACTCTTTTGCCTCAAACATGGTACTTGTAGAATATAATCACAGCTCAGTTGACAGTACAAATATGAATTCTCCTGTAAAGAACATGGCCCCTAACGTTGTTCATCATATAAATGACGGTCCTAAAACTGCTAAGTCAGAAGATTATAATGAAACTTACAGGTTTTCTAAGTATATTGATCATGTGAAGAACAAGATGAAAACCATGTCCAGTTTCGATGACGATGATGATAGTGGTGTTATAAGAGCAGCGACAACAAGAGATAGTTTCAATAATGAAGTCGATCGACCGCTCCAAGTTCAATAGATCAAGGACCAGCTTGAAGAATCTTACCAAACTTATATGTTTAGCTACTTATGATTTAAATAAGGAGAATAACCTGTGATGTGCTCTATGTATTGGTTTGATTCGTTCGTATATGCATGAAATAATTAACTCAAATAGCCGCCCCGTTGAAATTAAGAGCTACGATCTATGTTGTATGGCTCTTCAAAATGCTGCCGCACCCGTGTCGCATCCTCAAAAAATATATTACTTTTGGAGGATCCGACATGCACCCGACAACATTTTCAGTCGAACAACATAGGCTACAATTAGTTTACATTTCTATATTTAACTTGTATTCTTCTAGAAGGTAGGTAGTTAAAATATTAGTTATTAGTATTCACTGTGAGTAGATTAGTTGCTTAGCTTGTTAGGATAAGTACATGGTGTACAACTCATTTTGCACTAAGGTAGTTAATAAAGAAAGTTGATTTCATCTCTCTGCCTTCTCTCTAATTGCTTCTCCTTCTCTCTTCTTCAAGCTCATTACTGGCGAAACTTAGGGCTAGAGTTAACATGGTATTAGAGCCATGATTTTTTGAGATCAAATAGTGAGCTTCTGTATTGATTGATTACTTCCATTTCTCTGCTATTTCATCCATTTTTAGATGTTCAATTTCCTTCTAGTCCGATTTCCTCAATTTGACAGATTTTCAATTCTCTACTCAAATGACGATCGATTTACCTCAAATCACAACTGGATCTTCACATGCAAACAACCAACAAATTAATTGCAACGATATCGCTCGTTCCGTAATTGTTAATTGGAACTGAGAACTATTCAGAATGGAGATGATCTATGGAGATATCAATCCTAGTGTTTGTACGAGAGAGTAATACGAAAAAATATTTTTCAATTGCGTCAGCGGGATCGTTGTAATGTGGATCCAGAGTTCAGTAACCAACCATCTTAGAAAAGGAATTGTGTATTCCTCAAGTGCACAGAAGGTTTGGAAAGCACTTAAGGATCGTGTTGATAAGGTTAATGCCACTAAGGTTTACCATATGAACAGAGAAATCAATTATTTGTCGCAGGGGATCTAAAGTGTATCAATTTACTTCTCTAGTTTGAATGACCCTAGAGATGAATTTGACTCGATAATTCCTCAACCATGTGACTATGAAAAGTCCAAAACTTTTGTAGTTTCCCTGTCAACTGAAACTTATGAAATTCTTAATGGGACTAAATGACACTTATGCACCTCAAAGAAGTCAAATATTGATGACACAGTCAACGCCATCTCTAGACCAAGCATATTCAATGATAATTCAGGAGGAAAGCCAAAGGTTAAGTAATGGATATGGTGCACAAAATGAAATTCTGGGAAGTGGACCTGTGAGTGCTGAGAGTAGCTCTTTTGTATCAACAAATAATTCAAATGAGAAATACAGGAAGAATGCAAATTATTAGTATGATTACTGCGAATTAAAGAGATACACAAAGGACACATGCTATAAGTTGGTAGGGTATCCACCAGGTTTTAAGTTCAACAACAAAAGAAGAGGTGGTTATGATAATCACATCAGTGGCACACAATATGAGTGTTATGGATGAAACTCAATACAAGGAAGTGATGGAATAGGCATGACAAATGGGATGATGAATGCAGTAGCTCCAATAGTCACACCTTAGCAATATCAGTAGATTCTCAGAATGTTGAGCAAGGAGAAAGGACCATCAGAAGAAAATAGGCCATGATAAGTAGCCAATATGGCGGGTAATTCAATTACTGACCAAGTTAAGTGGATTATTGATACTGGAGCCTCAAATTACATTGCTTCTTCCTTAATTCTGTTATCCTGTCCTAAGCATGTTCCTCCTTCCAAATCTACGTCAGTACATTTACTAAATGAATATAGTACTTAGATTACACGCACATGGTCCTATGCTTTATCCAATACTCAAACTTTACCTGATGTACTCTTATGTACCTAAATTCCAATATAATTTATTGTATGTGTCCAGATATACAAAAGAATTAAAGTGTATAATATTTTTTTATCCTATTTTTGTCTCTTTCAGGACCTGTTCGGTGGCAAGGTGAGGGGGATTAGTAGCCTCAAGGATGGACTCTACATCCTCAATCCTTCAAAGCCTGCTACATTTCCTACCTCTACACGTGTGGCTACTTCTACCCAAACTTCCTCAACTGTTTTGTGGCATCAAAGACTTGGTCATGCTCCTAGTTCAGTCCTCCGAAAAATACCTATAATAAATACATTGTTGTCAAGTTCAGATTCTTGTAACTGTCATGTTTGTCCATTATCTAAAAAAACTAGGTTACCATTTCATACAAGTATTTCAAAATCAAATTGTACATTTAAACTTATTCACATGGATGTGTGGGGTCCTTATACAGTGAGTACCTACAATGGTTATACATACTGTCTTACTCTTGTTGATGAATTTTCAAGAATAACTTGTACATTTCTCTTAAGTCCGAAAAGTGTTGTATATGTGATTTTATCCAACTTTCTTCACTTAGTAGAAAATAAATTTTCTTCTACTGTCAAGACTCTTAGATCCGATAATGGCTATGAGTTTTTTAATTCTCTTTGTTCTACTCTATTACAAACCAAGGGAATTGTTCACCAAAGAATTTGTGTCTACACTCCCAACAAAATGGGGTTGTTGAGAGAAAGCATATACATTTCCTTGAAGTAGGTAGAGCATTGAGATTTCAGGTTGCATTTCCTTTAAAATTATGGGATGACTATATTTTAGTGGCCACCTAATCATTAATAGGCTTCACAACACTGTTCTACATAGAAAAACTTCTTATGAATTTTTCATGGCTTTCCTCCTAAACCTGATCACATGAGAACAATGGATTGCCTCTATTATGCTACAAAAACTGACTTTCATGATAAATTTCTACCAAAATTCACACCTTATGTTCTCATACACTATTATTCTACACAGAAATGATATAAATTCTATGATCTTGAGTCTAAAATTTTTTTATTAGTAGAGATGTTGTCTTTAAGGAAAGTGTTTTTCCTTTCAATTTCCAAAAGGACGGTCCCTTTCATCACATCCTGATTCACTTACATGCATTCCTGCAACTGCTCTTGATACTTTCAATCCACATTCGACATTAAGTGCTGAGCCTTCATCTTCTATGCCAGCTTCTCCTACTCCAAAATCCAATATCAAGTACTAGTTCACCAATCTCATCTCCAGAGCGTACTAATTCACCTTTCTCTGAGGAGTTTAGTACATCGATACTTTACCTTCTGAATTCCATTGATCATGACATTCAAACTGTCACGACCCAATTTTGGATTCGTGATGGCGCATGTCGTGGAACCAGGCAAGCCGCCCTTTTTAACTAAGCTAAATTCAATTTCCAGTAAAAATACGATTTTAAACGAATTTATTGATAATACTAAGAATCTGAAGTTTTAAAAATAATATTTGAAAAACTAAATTTAAACCTCCAATCCCCGATCCGGTGTCACTCAGTCATGAGATGCTATTTAAAAAAATAAAGAATGAAGAAATAGACAACATAGTCTCAAAATAAGTGCAACAGGTGGAATAAGGAAGAGAAGACGAGGTCGCGATCGCCAGCTGC